>JAEMWC010000165.1:912500-917500 GCA_016490735.1 Pachyseris speciosa | reverse complement strand
TTCAGAAATTTGCTGAAATTGCCCTCGTCGCGCAAAACATGAGATACTTTACGAGGACTCATTGCGATTACGTGTTAATAACATAAGGGCAAACGTTTCTTTCAGTTCTTAACACTATAGAAACACTGACGTCAAAAAACATGTACAGTCAGCCAAGCGGAGGAAAACACTCGTTCGCTTGCAAAAACACCAAACAAACAATTCGACTAGCTACTTCCTTGTGTCCAAAACGAGTAGATTGTTATTTATATCCAGTCGAGACATAAATGCAAATTTTATTCCTGAACAAGAGTAATAACGATTAAACCTCAAATGCTAAGCTTCAATTTAAGTTAACCCATTGGCACCCGTGCCGGCCGTAAAAAACTCCAATGCTTCAAAACATTGCAACTTTCTCAATCGCACGAATATTGCCTCAACTATTAGTTGTGAACACGAAATGGAATGCCCTTTAAATTTGGATGTCCAATAAACGCAAGAAACGTAGCGATTTTTACCAAATATGGCCTTTTGAGTTTGGACAAGAACGAAACTGACCGTTTTTAACGTCAAAGAGAAACGACAAAAATGCCCCTTTTTGCCTTTATGTTTTTTAAGGAAATCATCGCCGAAAAACCAAACTTCAACCATCATAACGGCAGCTCTATACCTTGCTTTTCGATCCCGATTTTAGGCCAAAAAACTACTCGCGACTACTCGCACTTTGATGGTTTCCGAACTTAGATGATTTGACATTTTGACAGCTTTGGTCTGTTTCAACCAATAAAATGTTTTGAACCATTCTAACAAGGATTGTGATTGGTCTGTTTTAGCGTACTTTATCAGAGTACAGATGTACGGAGGGTGTACGGCTGACGCCACTCGTACGATTTGGAAAATAAAGTTTTCCCGAAAATTTTAGCCGAATGCGTGGGGAAATTAAGCCTCGCCTGTGATCTGTTCTGTTGTAAAGCACTTAGGAAGCGGATAGAGCACTCAAGAAGTAGGGAAAACACTCGACTACGTCTCGTGTTTCCCCTACACTTCTTTTGTGCTCTATCCGCTTCCTGCGTGCTTTACAACAGAACAGATCACAGGCGAGGCTTCTTTATTTGTTAAATATAAAGCGAGAATTTTAGGCAATAAACCTTGCAAATAGAATTCTACATGTGCTATATTTTCACACGTGAAGAAAGCGATACGTCCAATCAGCTTCGCGTACAGCATTCTTCACATGTGAAAATATAACCAATCACCTTCCAGAGTAGAATCGCTCAGCCAATCAGAGCAAAGCACTCAAATGGCTTCCGAGAAGCGCGGGCTTCAACTCAGCGCCCGCTCGAAGTTTGTGTTTCAAAAACATGGCTTCGGCTTCCCGTTTTATTCCACTGGATTTACCGTTAAATGATTTTATTGGGACGCAATTAATCGAACAAAAACAAGGGGGCGAACATTCAAGGAGGAACATTCAACATTTCTATTAACAGTGTAAGTCAACAGAGTGCGAATTTGTTGTTGCACAGCGCGAAGCACCGCCATCACATGATTGAATCTGACAGCCGGATTAAGGACAAGCGAAAACATTTCACTCTTTGTATTTACAAATTCTCCCGTATTTTTCAGTTATTCTAAATAGGAAGTGATATTTAAGTTTGTGTAGCCTCTTTGTCTACTTGTTGCTGTCCTGGAAACCGGACATGTTTTTTTATTACGCTCGGTCATGTAGATCAGTCTTGAATTTTTGCTGTTCTTCATGTAAGCTTATTGAATCGGGAAAAACAAAACTGATTTCAAGTATAGGTTTAATTCTCGTTATATATATAATAAACAAATTACAGCATAGAAAGTGCTTTGTACGGATTTTTATTCACTCGTTGCAAAACTTTAGAAAACTCACTCGTTCGCTGTGAGTTTTGCAACTCGTGAATAAAAGTCCGTACGTCGCTCTTTCTATGCCGTAATCTATATATATTTATTATATGACTGGCTCTTTTAGGGGTCAAGATGAATCATTTCTTCTGCTGTGATTGGCTACCCGCGAGGTCAAGATGGAGCCATCTTGACCGCTCGGGATAGCCCGTTCGTCCCGCGTTTTACTAGCTTTTAATTGCGTCCTTTGAGTCATATAATAAATCCTTTATTGACCACGCTTGTTCGGTCAAGATGGCGGGATGTTGGCCTCGTTCTTTTCTTGCGTGTTTATGGACCTCGACTTCGTCTCGGTCCATAAACACGCAAGAAAAGAACTTGGCCAATATCCCGCCATCTTGACCTCACGCTTGGCCAATAACCCATATATATATTTCCCTCCAGTGGGGTGGGTCATAAGAAATTATAGTTCACCACTGCTGATTGGCAGAAATCGACTTACCAATATTTCATTTACTACAATAGTTTTCGTCAGGAGCAGTGCTGTATGGTCTTCAATGGGAGATTCGCAATTGTTTCAGCTCATCTATTGCCTGCAGTGACTATAGTGGTTTTAAAGCTCGTGGCGAAGGGCTGGCTTTTACGTCTACAACTAGAGATAAGTTTCCGTAGACCTCAATTATCATTCGTTATATCGGTATTTAATAGTTGAATCAGGGCTCAAGGAAGGCTTGAAAGAGATGGAGATCAATGACTATTCAGGCCAGGAAAACCCGGGAAAGTCAAATCAATGAGGCTTACAAAAAACAAACAAACAAAAAAACAAAAACAACAACAACCCAGCTTTGACTACGGAACGGTTTAAACAAGTGTGCAATGCTTTGAGAACGGAGGCGTAAAAGAGAGCCGGTTCTGATCAACTTAGTGTAAATTGTTGTAGTATGAATAGGGAATACACATCAGCAAACCACTGTTTTAGGCGTTTCATGTGTGTTTCGTTTTCTAAATCTAAATCTAAATATCATTATGTCGGCAAAATCGTGGAACGACATCACGCCAACTCTAAAAAGCTAAAAAATAAAACTATACTAAAATATACAAAAATAACAGTAAAAGTTAAAATACTGATAAAATTATACTAATTAAGTTTACTTTTAAAAATACAAAGAGATTGGCTGGAGACAGTCTCTTGTGGGAGTTTGTTCCATTCAGTTATTGTCCTGGGAAAAAAAGAAAATCTAAAAATATCTTTATGTCCTTTTGGTACAATAAACTTAAAATCATGGCTTCCCCGAGTCCTCCTTTCTCTGTTTGCTTTCAAATAATTCCCCCAGTCCCCATCTAGGAGGCCGTGGCACATCTTGTATACAGTGGAGAGCCTTGCGTGTCTCCTCATCGTTTCAAGTGTGTCCCACCGTAGGTCTTGCAGCATTTCCGTCACGCTCGCTGTTCGATCGTAATTTCCAGTAGCAAAGCGCGCTGCTTTCCGCTGTATCCTTTCTAGAGCGGCTTTATCTTTCTGGTGGTGTGGGTCCCATGCACTACAGGCATACTGGAGTTTTGGCCTCACAAGAGTCTTGTACGCAGTTTCTTTCACTGTCTTTGGGCAGTTCCACAGGTTTCGCTTGATAAGTCCCAAGATCTTATTTGCTTTAGATGTGATAGTTTCGACATGTGGTGACCACCTCATTTTGTTATCGAGCATTACCCCCAAATAAGGGTGACGTTCAACTTCTTCTAGGATTTCTCCACAGAATACATATTCCCGCTTTGGTGGATCCCTCCTCGTTGTAAAACACATGATTTTGCACTTTGAAGGATTAAATTCCATCTGCCACTTTTGTTGCCAATCTTCTAATCTATACAAATCATCTTGGAGATCAGCTGTGTCATCATCACAGCAAATTGTCCCATATAACAGCGCATCGTCAGCAAAAAGTCTAACAGTAGAGTTCAGACCATCAGGTAAATCATTTACATACATTAAGAACAATAGTGGTCCTAAGACTGTTCCTTGGGGAACGCCGGATGTTGTAACTACAGGTGCAGATGATTCTCCCCCAAGTACCACTGATTGGGTACGCTGTGTTAGAAACGACTCGAACCAGTTATGTAGTTGGCCACGAATTCCGTAATAATCAAGTTTCTTCAAAAGTCGGCGATGGGGAACTTTGTCAAATGCTTTTGAAAAATCGAGGATTGCAGCGTGAATTGTTTTGTTGGACTGGATGGCACTCGCTATATCATGAATGGTACATATGAGCTGTGTTTCTGTTGATCGTTTCGCCCTAAAACCATGTTGGTAATCAGTGAGCACTCCATATTGTGAAAGATGCTTCATAACATGGCTGTGTACGATATGTTCGAGTACCTTTGATGCGATGCAGGTAAGTGACACGGGCCTATAGTTTGAGGGATCCGATTTCTTTCCCTTCTTGTGAATAGCACATACGTTGGCGTGTTTCCATTGGATAGGCACAGTTCCGGTATCAATACAATCTTGATAAATATCAGTAAGAACCTTTGATATTTCCTGGGCATTTTCCTTTAAAAACCAAGGAGGAATTCCATCCGGACCATACGCTTTGTCTGCTTTCAACCCGTTAAGTTGCTTTTCAACTCCACTAGTTGTGATGTTTATTGTTGCAATAGTCGGAATAGGGTTTTCGCCAAGGTGTGGGATATTCTCTGTTTCTTCCTTGTTAAAAACACTGGAAAACTGGCTATTTAGCACTTCGGCCTTAGCTCTCGGTTCGGTAAACACTTCATTTACAACTTTGAGATCTTGGTTATCTGTGTCCTCCTTCCCTAGCTTTTTGATGTGTGACCAAAAAGCCTTTGGGTTTTGTTTTATAGAGTCGCCGAGAAAATCAGATAGATAATCGTTCCTGGACCTATTCAAGTTCTTGTGTAATTGCTTCCTGACTAGTTTAAATTTATTCCAGTGGGATTGCCTTCCAGATTTCTTCGCCCTGTTGTATAGCCTTTGCTTTAACCTAGTTTGTCTTCTCAAGTTACGGTTAAACCAAGGTAAGTTATGGCGTGATGTAGTGAACTTGTGCGGTATACAGGAATCCATTATTCCAGTAAGCCTATGTTGAAACATATTCCACTTTGCGTCTACGGATTCGTTCTTCATATCTTCAAAATCA
>JAEMWC010000165.1:710000-907500 GCA_016490735.1 Pachyseris speciosa | reverse complement strand
CACTGGTCTCGCCGTCTCGGAGTCTCGATTTCTTTTGCAAGGCTACGAAAGTCTCGGGCTCGCGGAAAATAGTCTCGCTGTCTCGCTAAGTCTCGGATTTACCATTCTCCATCCCGTGGGATCGAGGAATTAATATGTGACCCTCCACGGGAAAACAGGGATAAAGGTGATAGCACGCTCACAACACGCGTACGCTTCCACTTTAAAACAAAAGAAATTGGTTTTAGCACGCTTAAAGTGTGTTCAGGAGCACACTACATTAGCACACTTCTTTGTTTCTTAAAACAATAAAGTGTGTGGACACGAACAATGAAGCCAAACAAAGAAGCGTTTTAAGGTTCGAAAACAAAAGCTAGCGTGCGAGAACACGGTTAGTGCGCAAATTAACACAACACGCTTAGCGTGCGAGGTATAACTGAAAGAGTTTCCAAAAAAAAAAAAAAAAAAAAAAAACCGAGAGATTAGCGATGCAAGTAATTACTTATCGTTCTGTGAAACTCACTGTCCATAAAATGGCCGCATATCAAAAGCTTCTCGGATACAATACATGTTTCGATGTGCCACACATCATCGTCAGCTGGAAAGAAATTATGATAATCCGTTCGAATATGTAGTAACCAAAAATACGTGTGTGATTAATTGCAAATGGTACATAACAACGGGAGAATGAAAAATATTTACAAGGTCAAAGAGTTAAAGCGAAAGTGCCAATGACTTGTTCTTGCCTTCTAGTTGAGATTTAAGGTGGATTGCCTGGTCGAGACTCATTATTTCAAACAATCCTCGGCAAAATTTGGAATGACATCAGAGAGGACTTGCCAATACACCGTTTTGCTAGTTCACATCTTCATTTATCTAATGCGCAGTTATGATCTTCAAATGTTCACCTTATTTGGTCACTACTACACCATTTTGCTAATGATCAGTTCCTGGTGAATTGTGGGTAGATCCAGTCCTTTGTGGGGGCAAACGGTCAAAATTACAATTTCAAATTACGTCCTAAAATGGCCGTTTGCCCCCACAAAGGACTGGATCAACCCACAATTCACCAGGAACTGATCATTAGCAAAATGGTGTAGTAGTGACCAAATAAGGTGAACATTTGAAGATCATAACTGCGCATTAGATAAATGAAGATGTCAACGATCGTCGCAGTTTATGAACGCTGTTAAAGCAGTAGCGAAAGGAAAGCCTAAAAAAGTTCAGGCTTTATATTTATGTATGTCATATATTCATATTCATTTATTTCATCACTCACGGCTTTAATACGTACCAACAAATAAAAAAATAATGACCAGCTACGCCCAACTGGCTTGTTAGCTTAGTTGGTAGTGCGCTGCACCAGTATCGCAGAGGTCATGACTTCAAAGGTTGAGTTTTTTTCAGGCTTTCTTTGCTCTACTACGTTCATAACTGCGGCGATGGGTCAAATCGCAATTAAGGTATATATAGTACGTAACAAGTTGAGGTCAGTCTTTTATGCGTCTGAATGTCCTCTTATTGATCATAAATTGCGTAACAACATTGTGAAAATGACTTGTGGAACAACGAACCGCAAGGCGACAGGTTTGAGATGTGCAGCGTGAATATGAATTCACGCGTATCCGGATTGGTTCTTCTTTGAGGAAACTGATTATACTCAAAGCCCCAAGCGCAAGCGTGACACTTTTCACAGTTCATGTGTGCAGTCGGATACGATGCACGAATAAGTCTTTGCAGCACCTGCTCCCTTTATTCCAGACAAAATCGTCACTTGAGTGATTCCCGAAGTTTACTAGACAACGGAAAATTTTACAAGCCCATTCTACAGATGTAACAAAAATTAGCCATAAAATCGTTCAGTAAAAAGTAGAACATATAGCATCGGATTTAGCCGTTAATTATGGGCTATGTTTTTGCTATATAAATGGAAACCCAGATTTAGCCGTTAATAAATTTGTCTTAGTCCTCTTTAATATACTGAAAGGCCGATCTAGTATTAAATTAACGGCTAAATGTATGCCAGCATATAATAAACTGGGCCTTAGATTTTGCCATACGTTAACGGCTAAATTTGTTGCATATAATACAGAAGGCAAGAGTCGCGTTTTTGCCGTAAATTAACGGTAACGGCTTAATTTGTTCCACATAATAAACAAGACACTAACGATTTAACCGTAAATTTAGCGGTTATTTGCTATCACTTTCAAGCTGTTCATTCATTCTATTAGGGCTCATGGAAACTTGGTAAAAAAGAAGTTAAAACTATATACCATATAGATTCATCCTCGTTTGAAATATAAATCCATTGGTCTTCTACAACTTATCACAGCCGTTTTTGTCGCAGAGATTTCAAGGCAAATCCCGAGTACTGTGAGCAGCCAAAATGTCCTTGCAGCCATATCGAGACGAAGAGTTAAATTACTTCAAATTCTCCAACATTGTCTTGAATGAATTCCCCAAAGCCCTTCGACAGACCTTCAGAGCAATGTGGGACAACATCATCGGTGGACGCCCTGGTTTCCAGCTCTGGGATGATTCCCCTGCTGTAAGAAACATGCTCAAGTCTTTGGAGGGTGGCAAAACCAAAGTTCCTACGCATAAGTCGTATGTTGAGTGGGACTGCACCGCCTTGTTCCAGGCCACCATCTATGCGCAAACCTTCTCCTCTCCTCACTCAACACTCAGTGATTTGTACGTTAAGCCCCACGGAGTACTTCACGGAAGTTTCCATAGTTCTGTTGTGAGCCCAGGTGGGAACTACGCAGAAACGTCAGCACTAGCGATCGATCAGCTTCGTCTCCTGAGAAATTCGATTTGTCACTCGAGCAGTTCAGAGCTGGAGAAGAAAACGTTTGATCAGTACATACAGTTTGCTAAAGATGCCTTCAAAGCTCTTGTACTCAAGACAGAAGTGATTGATGCAGTTGGAAGTTTGACCGAATCAGACTTTCCTACAGCCAAAGTACGTGACTTGGAGCAAGGTATGAGAGAGGAGGCTCGGAGGTACATCGAGGTTCTTGAGGACATCAGTGAGCTTAAGTCACTCTTAGCTGCCTTAAAGGATGATACAGCAAACAAAGATAACATCGGCATTTTGGAACAAAAGATTGATTACTTAATTAAGTCTCAAGAAGAACATGCAAAGATCCAAACCAATATTCTGGAAGGTGTGAGCTCAGATGTCCGTGAATTGAGCCGGAAAATCCTCAGGTTAGAAGACCACACTACTAGCAAAGGAGGCATTGTCACATCGCAGAAAAGAAGAATGAAAACTCAAGACAGGGATGAAACTCAGCCAAAAATCTCAGGTAAATGCTTATCTCGGAGTTGGCTGACGTGCAGTTTAAAGAGGGCTGCTATCAAAATGACTTCGGGCTTTACACAAAAATAGAGTAAAATCTAATTAACGCGTGCTTTGTATCCACTTGCTAGCTTCTGGAGTTAGAGGAAATGGAGAATGGGGAAGGGGAGGGGGGGGGGGGGGGGGAATGCAAATGCGGAGTTTCATTAAGAATATTGAGTGAAGGTAAGGAGGCTAGTGGAGGTTACAAGGTACAATGGTACACTGTATGTCTTACTTGGGTTGTGGCCCAAATAGCTAAGCAGCGATGGAGTTTACCCGACAAAAATACCGGCAGGGTGGTACGCCGGTGGAAAACCTCGCGTTTAGTTTTCTGATTTAACAAAATGCTTACGTTATATTTGGATCTTTACGTGTATTTGGCTTGCTAATTTCAGCCTGTCGCGTTGATGGTCTAATTGGTGAGCTGTAAATTTTAGCACCTGTTTCACTGACTGCTATTTAAAAAAAATATTAGCGGTGAGCGATCATAAGCGAAAGGGAGTTTCTGTCTCGAGACTGTCGGCCTGATAAGTGCCCCTAAGAAATATAATGTCCTCAAATCATGCAAATAAGCCTTCCCAATAATTTGTTTCAAGACCTGAACATCAGATTTCCGTGTGAACTAACAGCAGGTAGTCCACCGATGTTTTGAAAAAGAAAACTAGAAAATAGGAAAAGATTCTAATCATTATTCGCTTTTTAAAGGTATAAGAAACCTCCCTCCCATGGTTCCTTGCTTCACTGGTCGTCAGAGAGAGCGTCAAGCGATCGTCAGTCACGTGACGTCTGCAGGTACACGGATGTTGACCATCTGCGGTTCACCGGGATTCGGCAAGACGTCAGTTGCAATCGCAGTGGGGCACGATCTTCAGTCTAAAGGATTTCCCGTATGTTGGGTCACATTGCGAGGATTCAAGTCAAAGGCTGATCTGATTTCAGAGCTCCTTAGCTCTTTGCGAAAGCCTGTAGCAGATCTTCATCCATTCGCTCAGGGTTTGTCACTTGAAAACGAGCTTTGCCAAGTGTTCAGTGAAATTCCAAAACAATGTGTCTTCATTCTTGATAATGCCGATGACTTGTTAGAAAGTGGCGAGAAGCAAGAAAGAGATGAGATCATAGGACTTTTAAAGAAAATTCTCATCGGAAATGAAAAGGTGAAATTCATTTTAACCACGCGAGAATCTCTAAAATTTATGACACTGAATTTTCAAGGTCACCAGGAAATGCGAATAGAACCACTGGATGAAACCTCTTCGCAAACCCTTGTTCACGAATTGCTTCCAAAGGCGATTAAACCCGACGTCAGGCGAATCACAAAAATCTGTGGAAATGTCCCTTTAGCCATCCAGTTGCTGTGTTCTTCAATTTCCGAAGACGATGATGCTCAGCCTAGTCAGTTTCTGGATACTTTGAATGAGTCCTCTTCAGAGAGTATCGTGAAGGTGCTGGACGAAGTTGATTATCCAGATAATCTTCGATTGCCGATCCTTTTTGACTCTTCCTTCCAGAGGCTCTCCTCTTCCGATCAAGAAGCACTTGTGTCCTTGTGTATCCTTCCTGAGAATTTTGATGTTGAGGTCTGTGCTGCTGTTTTGGAGAAAACAAAGTTAGAGACCAAAAAACTTTTGCAAAGGCTTCGAAGGAAATCTCTTCTCGGATCGAGCTCAAAGTCCGGAACATTCACAATGCACAAGCTTATTCAATCATTTGCTAGAGAAAAGGTGGGAAGAGATGAAAAAATGAAAGAAGTGGTTCTCAGCTCGACAGCTCGCTTCCACGAATTTTACGTTTCCTGCTTTGAGAAGCTAAATGAACAGTTTCTCACAGGGCATTCCATGTCGGCATTTGTTACTTTTCACGAAAACAGAACAAATTTTATCCAGAGTCTAACTGCAAGCTGTTCAGATTGTAGGAGAGTTGACCATGTACTTGATGCTTTAGCGAGAGCAGAGCTGTTTCTGGACTCGGTTTGTTGGTGTGTAAGTGAAGGGCAATGGTTTGATTTGATATACGATTCAGCTTTAAAGGCGGCCAGACTTAATGGGAAAGATGTGCACTACAGGCGGTTGCTTGTTTCGAAAGCTTTTGGTGAGCTAACTTGGGGAAGAAAAGGAAGTTCGTCACACCTTCTTTCTGAAGTCAGGAAACTTCACACAGCATCTTCCTATGTATCACCTGACGAGAAAGGAAAATACTTGTGCTTTTTAGGGATCTATCAGCTTGTTAGTGGAGAACGAGAAACTGGAGTTGAGCATCTACAAGAGGCCATATTTTTAATGAGAAACAACCCAGAGGAAACGTTTTTCAAGATCATTGCTTTCCAAATCCTTGCCCTCAGTTATAAATTTCTGAACGATGACTGCAACGCATCCGATCAGTTTTACCGCAAAGCACTCAAAGCAGCCAACAAGGTGGGAGACACGCAGCTAATAGTAATTCCTTCAAATGAAAGAACAAGAGTGCAAACTAAAGTAGCAGCCACAATGTGCAACCAACCTGCTCAATTACAAGTTATTTATCATGTAGACAAGGCGACAAAAACCTTTTCTAATGTAGAGACAAAAACCTTCCAACGAAATATTCTGTTCGAAACGCTAAATAAACTTGAGGCGTCACTTCCCGACAGTGGACCAGGTCTTTTCAGTTTTCATCAAACTGTTGTCAAAATGCTAGACCATTTTAGCAGTAAATCAATGTTAAGAAATTGCCAATCAGCACTCGACAATTCCAGGAAGCGATTTGGAGAGGAGCACCCAACGACAGCTGACAGCTTCCATTTAGTAGGGGTCGCGCAACATGACGTAGGAAACTACACTTCTGCCCTTCAATCAAAACAGCGCGCGCTGGAGATTAGGATCACACTGTTTGGAGAGGAACACTCAACCACAGCAGACAGCTACGAATCCCTCGGAATCACACAACATGACATGGGAGACTTCACCTCTGCTCTTGAATCCACACAACGCGCGCTAGAGATCCGGCGCAAGCTGTTTGGAGAGGAACACTCATCCACAGCAGACAGCTATGAATCCCTCGGGGCCACACAACATGAGATGGGAGACTTCACTTCTGCTCTTCAATCCAAACAGCGCGCCCTAGACATACGGCGCAAACTGTTTGGAGAGGAACACTCAACTACTGCAGAAAGTTACAAATCGCTCGGGGTCACACAACACGAGTTGGGAGACTTCTCTTCTGCTCTTCAATCTGGAAAGCGCGCGCTAGAGATCCGTTACCCACTGCTTGGAGAGGGATACTCAACCACAGCAGAAAGCTACCTTGGACTCGAACTAACCATTGTAGATTTGTGTGTTAAGAATCCAATCAAATGTCTTAAGGACTAGTTCGAAGTTTCTTCATCCATCAACCTTTGTACAGATTTACAGATTTTTCTACTACTAATAATAATGCGTTTTGTTTGTTTTAGATCTATGTTGGAACATTAGGTCTTTTGGCCCGTCCATAGTTGGCGCAGTGACTTGTTTTCCCACGTCCTTTGTTTTAAAAAAATTACTGACTAGTGGCTTGAAATCCGTCCCGAAAGGACGCTTTTTTTCTAGCTTATAAATAGCGGTTTAGCTTATTGTAGCCTTTTTTCCTTTCCTTTTTGTTTTTGGTGTTAATTTAAGGTACCAGGATAACTGGATTTTGGCCGGTAATTGAAAACCACTAAGAACTATTTTGCAATGCTGTTATGGCTAATTATGTGTTGACAAGTTTCTGTTACCGCTCATTAATAGTCACCGAAATTCACGTGTAATATTTCTGTGTTTCCCGTTTCGAGGCAAGGCTTCTGCAAGATTGTTACGCCCTATCTAGTCTGCATACAGGCTCTTCATTTGGGCAATTTAGAGAGGTTGGCGTTCAGTCAAATTCTAAGGGATTGGGCTTTTGACCGTGCGCCATTAATCGAGGCAAAAATCCTCTCTGTGTTGCCTAAAAGAAGAGCCTGTATGCAGGCTATGCCTTATCGAGATAATATTGGGTGCCGCGAAAAAATCCGTTAAGTATAATATACAACGAAAGTTTGAAAACAAACCTGTAAACTCCCGCTCGTTGTAATTATAGCCTTCGGCCGGTTTTCGCGCCAGTTTGGTAGATGTCTGTTTGGTATACGCCCTCATTTCGCCATTGTTGGAGTGATTTGAACAAATGCATGCCTGGTGTCTGTCAATACAATGAAGTCACTTACTCTTGCACCATGAGGAGATTATTAAGTGCCTGTCCCGCTAAGAGCGGTCAGGTCAGGTCAATTTCGGGTCAGAAAAAAGTTAGCCTTTATATTTTATGGACGAAAAGGACTTGGTGTTTATATTTTAAAACCAGTGTCCTTTTTTATATTTCTCGCTTTTCTTCTTTACTACACCTCGAACCGACATCCACCGTCTGAGGGGAGATTTTCGGCCGGTTCAGTAATCAAAATTGGCGACTTTTCCGGGTCGCGCTGCCTTGACAAACGGACTTATGGCTCCATATCGACCAAACCACAGCATTCAGGTACATTTGAATTGATTTGTACCGATATTTCTTTACGGTTGGATAAAATCTGGATAAACCGGACAAAATCTAAGATACCTTTAGACGTCGCTGGTGAAAATGAATCTATAATTACCTATAAGGAAGACTCAAAATCTCAAAAGTGGCACCGGTAAAAGAGGGTTAAAATGACCTTCAGAGCAAAGATCTTACCGTACTCTCAAAGATTCTGAAGTTAAACTTGCGGGTATAATCCTTGATTAGACGCGACCGAACTCTCTTTTGAGCTCCTGTACAACAATGTTACAATATAATTATGCAAATGTCACGTAACTCGCGGTCAGTTGGGATGGCAAATAACCGATAAAAAATCATGTTTTAGGAGCCCAGAATTTCCTTTAATATTCGAAATATCTTATATTTGTAACTTAGTACCCCTTACCTTGGATTTATATAAATGCAATCAGTGTACAGGGTGCACTTGCAGATCTGATATCATAATGGTTCCGTACGTATTTGTCTATTTCGGCGGAGAAGTTCGTGTTGGAATAATAAAATATGTCCTTACCAGAAACAACATTTTACAGACCGACTGCAATATATATTTTCTAAATTTAAACGGATTCTCTGATCGAAAATTCAATAATTGAAGCCGTTAAGTTGCCTAGACTTCAACTATAAATCGCGATGGCTTTCAACTGGCCAGCAATCACGAACAACGGGCGGGGGGTTGAGCACACTTTTGGAAGGGTGATAACGCTCATTGGCGTTCTTAATAAAATAGACGCTAAAGCTGTGGAAATCACACAAGTGCCTCTCGAATCGTCACGCGTTAGCTCAACGAAGTGGGGGCAGATGCAAGAACAGGTTATTTTCCTGACCGTTCACTCCTAGGGCACAGTTTCACGAGTGGCATTCTACTTTTCACTTTGCCTTTCGTGCCGTGTCGTGGGCTCGGTATCTGCTAGGAACCATGTACGCATAGTTTTGTTCTCACTGTACTTACTTTTATTGCCCTCTAAGACAGCTCCTACCCTGGTTTATCTACATCTGTGAACATTATATAGAAGCTATCGATGGAATCTCGATCGTGTAAGGAAACAAAACACTAATAAAAGCTTCAAACGTTTTAAGGTCGGTCATCATAACAAAACACGCTCTACCAAATTGAATTGGGCTCAGTGAGTTATTGAGCATGCTTCCTGGCCAGGATGGCTGCAGCTGCATTCTCGTACCATTGCTTTAATCTTGTCCAAAAGGCAAGGCTTATTATCCTTGGATCTGAATGAAAGCTCGAAATGTTTGCACATGGTCTTTAGTGTTGGTACAGTGAATACCGAGAGTTTGTCAAGCCTGACATGTTCACAGAGATCATACCCATCGTACATGATGGAATGGATCACACCCATCGTACATGATGGGGTGCATCACACCCATCGTACATGATGGGGTGGATCACACTCATCGTACATGATGGGGTGGATCACACCCACTTGATTACAAATATCATCAATTTCCTCGTTTCTGAGCTTCCCGTCAAGATAATCAAGCTCGTCCTCCAAGAGAAGATCATCATCTCCATCATCACCGTCATCATCATCTCCCTCGACCGTTTCACTTTCCAGTGTTCCGCTACCTTTTCTGTTTAACGTCGACAGCCTGCTAAAAAACGACCGTACTTGCGCCTTCGTGAACCACTCGTCGCTGCTAAACTTCCTTCTTCCCTCGGAATTCCGGACCTTCCTCATTTCGGTAGCGACTTGAGGTGGATCAGCGTTCCAGCCAGTTTGAGTGCCAGCGTGAAACCTGTCTTTCAGGAATGACTTCACCGTTTTAGAAAACCTGGTACTTCCTCCTCTCGGTTTTTGTAGTGCTCAGCCTTCACCCTCCGATTTCCAGGTTCCCTTAGAAGAGGTGCTTTCCTGGTCGGCAGGCTGCTCTCTTTCTTCGCTCGCATCATCGTGAAGAGAAAGTGTTGAAAACTTGAAAGCCCACTGACGACGTAGGCGATCATAAATGCCTTCCTGTGACTGCACGTTTAAGCTATGTTCTCCAAAATTAATATGGTCTTGCAGCTCATCAAAGGTGGCGAAGACATGAGAGCAGCCAGGTTCTTTACACTCGAACATTACCTGTTTTCCGGCTGACCCATCACCTGGTGCCTTCATGCGTCTGGGCGAAAGAAGTAACGTTCATCAACTTCCTTCACGGTGATAAGACCTGTCCTGAGCATTGAACGTTGAGATCTGACCATGATAATAGGTAGTTTTCCAGGACCAATGTCGTAGGTCTTAGAGACCAGGAGACCGCCGACATCATATGAGAAGTTATGGAACGCACTAAAATTTGTAATGCGGTTTAGTTTGGGGCCTTGCTTACGATCTATTTCGCATACAGCTGCTGTGGCTCCTTTCACTTATCTGGCCTGTAAAGCCTTGTCTGACGCGGTCAAAATGTCGTGACCTTCGTGACAGTAACGTCGGATGGCACCTTTAATTATACGGTCACGCACGTCTTTGCCAAACTGCGGCTCAGAGAAATCATACCTAGGGGTAAATAGATATATAAAAAAAACACATAAAACCTATCTATCCTTTGAGACCATCTGCCAAAATCGTTATTTTACATCGTAATTCACGTTAAATGATTGTGTAGATTATATGAAATTATATAATATATGAAAAATTAAAGATATATAAACAATAGCCTCCATTTGGCGCGAATATATGCTCGGATGGAACGGATAATTTCCAAGGACAAATATTACAGGATATTTTTAAAGTCAAATGGAGGCTATTGTGTTTATTTGTATCCTTCAAATGTTTTTCGCAACTCCTGGAATCTGCTTACCGTGAAATACGTTTACAGCGTATGAAGATGATTTTTTGGTGTTTTCTGGTACCGATTTATCAACCAGCAAGTTCTGCTCATTTCACAAAAGGAAACCGGTCTTCAGCCTTGACTTTAATTTTAATTGCAAACTTGAAGTTTTGAGGTTTTGGAAACTGGGGAATATCACTTGGGCAATATCCTAGTTTTAGCTGGGGGAATGTTCGGTCACATGACGTGCTCAGACCAATCGCGTGCGAGAGAAAATATCTGATGGATTATGAAACACTATACATATATCACACTGGATGCGTGAGTTTTGAATATTTAAGAATTCTTATATTTCATGTTATGAGTGCTTTTCCATTACGATTGATGTTAAAAAAGCCAACATCGTTACTTCTAACAGAGTGTGTTTCATTTGCATGTTATTGGAATTTTCCTATTTGATAGAGGTGCTATACAGTATTCTACAGCTGGATTGCAAGTGCTATAACTTCTACTACCTCATCACTGCTATGCCAACTTGCTCACCAAACTGGCTAACCGCTGCTATCAGGTTATTCAGTGTTGAAGTAGCAGCCGGCACCGTCAGAGCGTAGGTAGGCCCTGCTGATGTGCGGTCGATCAGCTTTCACAATCTTCAGCAGGTGTGTCAGGATCCCGCACACTGCATACCAGTCCTGAGCGCAACTATCAAACAATGGCTCTTCAAGCTAATGAGTGAAAAATCATGCGAGCAATCCGGTTTATAGATGGCACGTGATAACTCGTGTGCAATGTAACTGATTTTTCGTTCTGAGACAACTGCTTTATAACGTGATTGAAACAAGAAAACTCTGATGCAAAGGAGTAGGGTGATGTAAAGATGTCCTATTTCATACTCAGAAGAAATTATGTCATCTGTTATCTTCGGCCATATTAAATTGTGTCCTGAAATCTAATTAGATCAAGTGACATTTAATCACACTGCAATCAAAAAGCGCCAGGTTTAACTGTCTACCTTAGCATGAATTCAAATAATTCCAAGATTGAAGGTAATATGAAGTATTTCGTATACAACAGGACTTGTGGGCTGCTTAAACAACGTTACTGATGTTGCGATTGTTTGTGTTCAATCGCCATCTCCTCTAGCTGTAAGCAGTGACGTTTGCATAATTAAGTTGGCATCATTGTTGAACAGATGCGTGAAATTCAACTATTTTCATTTATAATATATAGATTTAGCCAAGCCTAAAAGCGGAGCTCCACGATTATTATTTTTTTTATTGGTATTGAGCAACACCGCATGGCTTTCCTTGCGCCAATATTTTATATTTAGAGCAGTCAACAGGAATTGACTGCGGTTCAAAAACCTCAAAACATTACAAGAAAAAAATACAGTCGAAGCGTATGTTTGTTCGAAAACAGGTTTAGCAATCAAAGAACGATCAAATATATTCATTCAACATCGCTGGACAAGCATGTTTGAAGGTTTAGCCACCTCTCTCAATAGTGCATTAAATGGCTTTCCATGTTTGATTTCGATCAAACCTTTTCATCCAACATTTCGCATTACGAAGAAATGTTTGATCGTTTAACGACTCCAACAAACAAATCGTGCACGAATGGTAAAAAGCAACCAAATGAACCACAACGTCGAAAATTTCAGCGATAATACGCAAAAAATCGTTCTGTAGACTCAATCTGTCTAGTGTTTCGTCAAACATTTTGTTTGTGCGTTTAGCCACCAACGTTATGTTTGGCAACTGACAATGTTGGATGAAAATGTGTGATCGTTTAGCCGGGGTTTTAATCTTTAATTTTACGAGGATTCATTGCGATTACCTGTTAATAAGATAAGGGCAAAAGTTTCTTAACGCTGTCGAGGCACCGAGGTCGAAAAACAGTCAGCCAAGCAGATTAAAAACTCCCGTTCGCAAAGCAACGTAACAAAACAAGCAAACAATTCAACTACTTCTTTGCGTACATAACGAGTAGAGATGATTGTTATTTATATCCAGTCGAGAGAAAAATACAAGTTTCATTCTTGAACAAAAGTAACAACGAATAAACCAAATGTTAAGCTTCAATTTACTTAATTTACCTCAGTGTCCTGTGTTGTCGAGGTTTCTACCACTTGAAATTACGCAAGCTTCCAGTTTGTCCAAAGAAAGAACTTCTTCCACAGAGTTTGAGCTACTCGTTCCTCCCATTAATGCCAGTCATCTGCTTTCTTGGTGAGTTGCAAGATGCCGCGGTAAAGTGACAGCAAAGCCCTCGAAGCGTTAAATCATTTTGTTTTCAACCACACAATCGATCCAAGTTTGAAGCTTTTCCTGAGAAAAATCTTTCACGCCTCCCGGCTTTTTAGCACTTGTAAATTCACTTTCCAGAGGATCTTTTAACAAGTTCTTAATTGTTATGCTTTATGCGCGAATTAAAAGACAAACTTCGATCGAAGAAGACGAAATTGTTTTGCTCATAATGAGGAAACCAACCGAACGAACTGAATGTGAAATTTCGAGCCGCGCGGCTGCCGCACGGGAGAAAGCGCACGAAAAATTAAGCGTCATTTTGGTTTTGGTGTCTCGTTTTGGTTAAGTTAATCAGGCTTAAGCCTGCGATCCAATCGAAAGCTAGTACCTGGTCAGCGGTCAACTTAAAAAAAAACAGCTGACCTCGATGAGCTCTAAACTTGAGCCCGCGATATGCTCACATGATATTGGTCAGCGGATGCCTTGTTTTGACAGGTGTCAATTGACCATAACATGGCTGTCCAATATCAGAGATTTGCGCTGTTCTTGCGCTGTAAACTAGCTGGTCAGGCTCTGGTCAGGTGGAGTATGGCCGCCATGTTAGGCTCAAGTACACCGTATTCACAAATGGCGGCCGACCTGGGGCGAGTAAGCGGCCAAACGTGGAAACGAGGCGTTATAGGATAAAGTTTACAAACCTTCGAAGAAGCGACTTGGTAAACACGTCCGTCTTGCTTACCGAGGACGATATTTCCTGGTCATCTTTAGTTGGAAGAAATCCAGCAGAGTTGAAAAATGAAGAGTTACGTTTTTGGCTAAAATGTAGAAAGGATCCAGCGAAAGGACTACGCACAAAAGCTCAGCTTGTGAAGCGGTAAGTAGTTACATTATTTTCGGCGATTGATGACAGAGGACATCGTGGTTCGGCTGGTTTGTTTTGCTAGATTCAAGCTTATTACTTAATGTTTTTTTTTCTGTTTTTAGTGTTGAATGGTACATAAATCAAGGAAAAGATGTTTTTCTTGTGGATCCTGACCCGAATTTATTTTATGCGAAACGAAAACGTGCCAAGCAGAATCCTTTAGCTGACGAAAACATTTCCAGTTTCTCTACTGTCGTCACTGCAGTTTCGTCTGATGTGGGTTTTCCTCAAAATGGCTGGGGAAATTGTTTAGAGAAAATGCCACTTTTCACCAAAGCTGAAATGAATCGATTTATCGAAAACAGTGGAAAGCGCTCAGGTAAAAGTAATCATTCTGTTTTAAATGTCCAGAGACAAAGTTTCTTGTATCTCCTTTGGATGTTCACGTTCAGACCCCAGTTTTTATTGTGAGAACGTTGATGGGAAGTGTAAATTGAAAGTAGCCCGTCCTTATTATGCACAAGTCTAAGGGCAAATGGGGATATCCGGCGCTGATTGGTGCGAATTTGTGATTTTTACCAAGAAGGGAATGTCTATAGAGAGAGTTCCCTTTGATCCTGAGTACTGGCAGGAGCTGGAGGGGAAGCTGCTGTTCTATTATTATACACATTTCATTAAATATGCTATAACTGATGCCTTATAAACTACCTATCAACTTTCCTTCTTGCTATAATTTGTGTGTGATATAGATTTGACTAAACTGTCATCAAGTTTAGAGTGGAGGAGTGAGTTAACCACATTCAAGCAGATGGGTCATACCAGGTTAAGAAACAAAAGTCCGTCTTGAAAACAGTGTTAACACTTTAGTAGCCAAGA
The DNA here is from genome assembly GCA_016490735.1 of Pachyseris speciosa. Classification (NCBI taxonomy): domain Eukaryota; kingdom Metazoa; phylum Cnidaria; class Anthozoa; order Scleractinia; family Pachyseridae; genus Pachyseris; species Pachyseris speciosa. Next base: position 892,895 of record JAEMWC010000165.1, on the reverse strand, counting down.
GTAGTTCATCTCATTTTAAAGTCAATGACAAAATGTAACCTACACAATACATTTACAAAACCATAACAACAGTAGTGAGTCGTCAGTGATAACTTTCCAGCTCTTGCAAAAAATGAAGTATAAGTCAATGACCCGGCCTCCTGTTTAGGTCTAATATTGGTACGTATTATTCAGATATAATGGGGTCCTGGACATTACACAAGACAGTTCAGACTGCCCACATTTGATTAACGACAGGAAATAAAGACAGAGGTGTAACTTTCTCCCAGATATGGAAGTTTTTGATCTTGTTAATAGCTTTCTCCATGTGGATACGTAAAACAGCAATAAGAAAACTTGTGTTTTAACTTAGAAATACCTTAATACCTGTAATTTAAGTACCCATACAAATATATTTTAATGTGATGTAAGAAGGAAATGTGAAAATAAAGTGTTGTTGTTGTTGTTCATCCTCTGATGACAACTGCTGAGCTTGGCCAAGAAATGGGGGTATATTTAATGACACTCCGATGGAAGAAGGTCTTCGATTGTGAACCCTTTGTCAGCCATTATGTCGTCACCCTCACTAAAGCGTAAGTCCAGGATACTTCTTTCAACAATCTCTCTATCCGAAATACTGCCAGTATACAGTTGGCTCAGTGGTAAATGTTATTGCTCCAGAAGGGGCCATCTCAATAAGCTCTTTAAGCGTCGTGTAATTCTTGTACGAGCTAAATCGTTTCATGTTAAGAAGAAGGCTGCTTAACATTTGGCATTTTATTTCTGTACAATCAAGGATCACAACGGTGTGTTTGGCCTATTTAACCTTGAAATCTTCAGGCGTGGTTTTGTTGACTACTTTCCGGCTCGGCCAAATATTTATAGTGCCAAAACGAAGAAGCATAAAGTTGATCTAGGAAATGAGAATCCCGCTAACAGTTGTCTGAGAGATGCCAAATAAAAATGACAAATTTTTCTCATGAAATCCCAGCCGCAGTCGACACATGACTAAGAAAAATTCTTCCTCCGCCTTGAGGGTTCTTCTTCGCCCAGGTTTTGTTACAATCATTTTGTAAAATCTTACAATCATCTTGTAAAATTTTCGCCCACCTTTATTTCGACAGAACGCCAGTAACGAATGTTTTCACCGTTTTCCCCTGCTTTTAGATACGAGAGCGTACCTGAAATGTCTCTATGTTTGGGAACCCAGTGTAAAATGAAATGGAATCGTTTTCTGACAGATTGTTTATGCAAAACCTACCTGATTTTAAGGCACTGTTTTCCTCGGATCGGCGCTTAATTTCTTCCTTTGATTTCATCAGTTCAGCTTCAATGGTAGCTAGACATGTTTTCAAATTCGATACTTCTTTGTTTAAATGAGCAATTTCTTGCTGAGATTGCAACAGATGGACTTTCAATGATTCTTGTGATTCAGCACTATCGAGCTCGTTTGAAACCGCATCCTCCGCTGTGTACGTTAATCTTCCTTCTGTTGTACTAGTGCAGACTGAGGAAGCCACCGATACGCTAAGGTTTTGGTCCACATCGTAACCTTCTCTACTTACGCATAACTCTTCAAGTCGCTTCCTTTTTTCAGGAATCGGTTCACTTGTTCTGTTGAATGGCGGTGGTCTTTTCCGCGGAGAAGTACGCCATGCAAACTTTGAAGGAATCGCTCCTTCCTAAATCAATTTTCTTGCCCCCTAGACCTGTTTCTATTTCTTCTTTACGAAACTGCAGTGAGCAGACCTTGGTATGATTAGTTATTGAAAAGTTCGGGCCAACATCTCTTCGGATTTTTAGTAGCCATTGCTTGAGAAAGGTTTGATCCGTCGGGAAACTAAAAAATCCTACTCTGTTACCTTGAGCATCTACATTTCCCTTTTGGTTGCAAAGAGGGCACAGCAATAAACGTTAGAACTTGAGTACATCCAAAGGAACTTGTTAATGTAAAGAACTCCGCACAAAGCTTATTAACAAAAGCAATATCAGCACTGAACTATCTGTATGCCTACTGAAACTCTGTTTCTGTAGAGTTTCTGTAAATTTGTTTATCCCATAACGCCTCGTTTTCATGGTTAGGTACCAGTTTTTCCCGCGCGTCCGCCATTTGTGAATACGGTGTATAGGACTGAGTGGAGTCCAATTCGGTCTGTAATCATACGAGTGATAACAAAATCGGACGACCGCGCAGCGGGAGTCCGATTTGTTTATCACGAGTATGATTACAGACCGAATTGGACGACACGAAGTCTTATTACCAATTAATCATAAAAATTACAATTTCCGAGAAAAAAGGAAGAGCCAAGTTATAAAAGGGAGGGAAATTTTGCATTAAAAGACTGACAAAGGAAGCTTAAATTGTTTCATGTCGCTCTGAAATTGACTACGATCAAAATGTATGGTGATTGTAACCAAGGTTGTGATTGGTTGATTTAAAATACTACTTTGAATGTGATTGGCTTATTGAACTGTCCGATAACAAACTGTCCAATAACAAAGTGTCCAATAACAAACTGTCCGATAACAACTTGGCACGTGAATTGGTGGAAAATAGGAGTTTTTTTAAACCAATCACAATCGAGGAAATTGTAATTTTTATGATTATAATAATAATCATAAAAATTACAATTTCCTCGATTGTGATATTAAAGGAAATTGTGGGCTCCTAAACATGATTCTTATTTTGTTATTTCCATGCCATGGCCATTCAAGCTGACAGCGAGTTGCGTGACATTTGCATAAGTACGTTGTAAATATTGTTGTACAGGAGCTCAAAAGAGAGTTCGTTCGCGTCTAATCAAGGATTATACCCGCAAGTTTAACTTCAGAATCTGTGAGAATACGTTAAGACCTTTGCTCTGAAGGTCATTTTAACCCTTTAGGTGCCACTTTTGAGATTTTGAGTCTTCTTTATAGCTAATTAGAGATTCATTTTCACCAGCGACGTCTAAAGATATCTTAGCCATTTTGTTCGGTTAATCCAATTTTTATCCAACCGTAAAGAAATATCGGTACAAATCAATTCAAATGTACCTGAATGCTGTGGTTTGGTCGATATGGAGCCATACCTCCTTGTGTTAAGGCAGCGCGACCCGGAAAAGTCGCCAATTTAGATTACTGAATCGGCCGAAAATCTCCCCTCAGACGGTGGAAGTCGTTTCGGGGTGTAGCAAAGAAGAAAAGCGGGAAATATAAAAAATGACATTGGTTTTAATATATAAAAACCAAGTCCCTTTTGTCCATAAAATATAAAGGCTAACTTTTTTCCGACCCGAAATTGACCGGACCGTTCTTAGCGGGACAGGCGCTTAACAGCCTAACGTATCAAGCTGAGAAATGGTTTTCCGTCTTGTTCTCGATAAAATAAAATCTCGGTGAAGGGTAATCATTTTAATCTCGTTTACTCGCATCATTCGATTCATTTCGAAGATACCTGCCAGTTCCCAAAATTTTGACATTAGCTCCAAAGTAATGGTCTGTTTGTGGAAGGATACGTGAACACTTTTAGTATCACAATTTAGGAGAGTGTAGGAAAAAAACGTAGAAAAAATGGAAACATCGTAGACACCTCTTTTAAGGGGGAAGTGTGAGGAAAGATTTCCGATGTTAACCGCGTTGCTCCAATTTCTCGCTTTTGAGAAACGAACGCGATTAAGGCGAAGCCTTGAATTTCGCTTTCTCTCTCTATATATATATTACGCGTTTGTTTTCCCAAAATTTTCATTTCAGCATTGAATTCTACAAATACTAAGTTTCAGAAAATGTATATGTTGCCGGGGTTTTCAATGCAAGCGCCGGCGTAAATGCTCCATTTCTAACCATGGTCATTTTAGGTATCCTGATACCTCAAGCTATTGTTTCTCGTCCCCATTTCGTTTTCTTGCGTTTTTATTTTAATTCAACTCGTAAAGCTTGTCATCGAATCTGTGGTTTCCTACGTCAACCGTTTTGGCTGTCTTACAAGTAGACTAGTAACTAATTGACTCCAAGTGTGCGAGCGGCCTGACCTTTGTACTAAATGCAGAATAAAAAGCAGTTTGCATTCTCAACCTGTTACGTTACATTTGAAATATTTGTTTCTGTTTGATATTTGTCTCCTTATCCCTGAAAAGCCCCGACGGGGAGAGCTAAGTAATTTATTTATCTTTGTTTCATTTATTAGCCATTTTGTCCTGCTAACATCTTTGTAGTTTGCTTCCCTCCTTCGCCGAAACACTTCATTAACGAACACTGTATTGTCCCGGAAGACCTTGACAGGCATTTTTCCGTTCTCAAGAAGTGCATGAATAAATTTGATTATTTAGTGCATGAAATGCTGCTAATGAGAGTATTAACACCATCTGTCAATGTCCAGTCGGACTCAATTCAAGCAAAACTATTTGCATGATACTGCATATTTAATTACAGTGAGAAGTATGTTAATCTTGAGCGAACAATTTTGTGACAGTTTATTTTAAAGCATTTGAACTTGAAACTGGTGCCAAGATGTCACCGAAACGTTGTTCTTTTCTATCGCTAATTTGTACTTGTCTCATGATGTTTTACGAAAACGTTGCTTATAAATATTTTATTTTGCCAGACATTTACAACTTGAAAACACCTGGGAGCGGGCAGTGAATATATATTTCGAACATTATGTTTGTTTTAAAAAGCTGAGTCAGTCATACATAGTCGTCAGAAGATTTGAAATGAAACAATTCATGGTACAGTCCAACTTTGTGGTGTTAACCATCTTTACTTTGGAAGTTTAGAAGCTACAATTTATCCAGAACATTGCTCCTCGTTTTGTTACTGGTGTGAAGAAACACGACCTCATTTCTCCAACGCTAATAAAACTCCACTGGCTGCCGGTCTCGTATCGTATCGTGTTCAAGCATCTTCTTTTTGTCTACAAAGCTATTAATGGTCTCTGCCCTCAATACTTGGCAGACCTCCTGCTCTATCTGAAATCGATAAAGACTTTACGCTCGAACTCTCAACACTTGCTGACACAACCTATGTCTAAAACCAAAACTTATGGTGACAGGGCTTTTGTTGTGTGCGCCCCGAGGATTTGGAACACACTTCCTTTTCATATAAGAAATTCGTGCACAATCAGATAATTTAAGAGAAATCTTAAAACTTTTCTTTTTGATAGATTTATTAGGAGTAATTCCTTCCATTATTAGATTTAATTTTAATTATTATTATTATTCTTATTATTATTATTAAGTAGTTAACTGAACTTTTTAAGATTGTAATCACGTTGTGATCAATGCCAAGCCTATAACAAAATGTCCGTTAAATTATTGGAACTGAATAAGAGCAAAGTTTTCCAGCTGAGCATCCACGACAGCAGTTTTCAGTTGAGTGTTGAAAGTAATTCTCGTTTGCTTTGTTTTTGCTTTGATTCGCTCTGTGATTGGTCAGCAAAACAAGCGCCATCTCCTCAATCAGTGAAAAGCAAAACTAACCAATCGTGACTTGCACGTCAGCACTTTCCCGCGCTTGGAGCCGGCTACATGCATTTGCTTCCCGGTTCTGATTGGTTCATTGCGCTGTTTGCTTCTGTCAACATTCACTGGACTACTTCAGTTTTGGTTTTACAGTCTCACAGTGATTTCAAGCTCCCGTCAGCTTTCACCAGTGCGTATCAATACACGCCGGTGTCGTTTTACCTGAGGTGGTAGCTTTAAGACTGGTTTCCATATGATCACTACGATCGCTACGTTCGTTGTGATCGCAGCAGAAAAAAAATAGTTCAGCGATCGTAGTGATTGATGGTTTCCGTATGATCGCTGCGATCACTACAGTCGCTGAGAAAATGAATGAAGATCGAGGAGACATGAGTCTGACAACATCGTTCGCGCCAATCGTCAAATACAACATGGCGACAGTGAATTGTCGACTCTTGCTTGAAGCTTGGTTTTTCCTATTTGTCGGTGTTTTTCAACGTAGAAGACGACGGGGAAGACATGCAAAGAACTCATACATTTTGGGTGAAATGGGTGGAAGTAGGCAGTCTATCCTGGTATTTTGCTGTCGGAAATGCATTGCATCCTGGTAGTTTTGCTTTCGCTACGATCGCTGGAGAGTGGTATCCATATGATCACTGCGATCATTGAACTTTTTTTCAGCTATCGCAGCAATCACACGGAAACTGGCCATTAGGGGAGGCTGAAAGACAACGGTTAAGTCTGCGTTGCATGAACCACAAATAGTGAATTATTCACTAAACGCCGGAAAACATTTGAATGAATTCGACAGAAGAGTAATGCAGATGGAGTGGAAATGCCTTTTGAGTTCGCTTGCAAGAGATCTGTTCGCTTAATAAGGAAGGTTATTTTAGTCCATGGAGCTTCAAATCAGTATCCGCTTCCGCTGAAGAAGTATCCTTATACAGAGGGTACAGAGATGCCAACCTAAAGAAAGCGGAAATGTGGAAATTTTTTCCTTTTAAGTCAATACCCAATTATTAATTCTCTAAAAAAGTCGATGCACCCACCTCCCTAAATCTCTAAGTCGTCCTCCTCCCAACGGCAACGATGACTATACAAAACGTTTTTTCTTTATTTTCTGTAAAAGTTTGTGGTTGATTAGGCAAACTATATGTACACTAAAATACAGCAACGAAACAATATTTCTTGGCTTTTTGGAAAAGTTTGAATAATTAGACCACAAATTGCTTTTCTCCGGGAGATCTGGTGATCCGTACGGGAGACCGGAAGATACGTTCCATATCCGGGAGAGTCCCACATAATGCGGGAGAGTTGGCACATTTCAATCGCCAGAACCGTGCTGTCTGCGTATATGAGGTGTCCGCAAGAGGAATTTCTACCGATATCATGGACGGTCACTTTTGCAAATAGTTTCATGGGATCAGGAAATTCTACTGGGATCAGGTATAAGAATCAGCTATGTATTTGGTCGGAAAAATAAACCTCTGTTGCCTATTAGTTGGCAACGGTGGATCTCTGATCACGAACCGGCTATCAGCCGATAGAATCCAGGAGTGAACCGTCCAAGTCTTTTAGCACTACTCAGTGGCTGATCAGTTCAACAATAAAAACCTGATGGAGTTGACAATTCAGCAGATCTCGAATAAATTAGACGGCCTTTGCGTCGACGATCAGATTTCGAGTTCGCATGGGTGGTAATGCTATTGACGATGAAGTGTTTCTGAAAAAAAAAAAAAAGACAAATAAACGCAAAAGACAAATGTAGGAAATTAACGCTCGTTTTAATTAAGGTATTCAAATTGACGCGACTTAAATAAATGCTAATTAAAGGGAAACGTACTTTCCAGTGAAGGAAATTAACGCAAAAGAGGTGCTAATATTCAAAATAAGGGAAATTAACGCGACAGACAACAGGAACACCAAGTGTAAAACTCCGCAATACAAAACAACTTTCGATGATAACTGTCCCTTAGCCTGCGTGGCAAACGTTAGAAAGGGAATGGGAGAACGGGAAGGGGGAACGTGCGCGCGCGCGAAGCGAGGGAAGTGCTCCCTTTGCCCTCTCGTCCTCGCGGTCTCTCTACTCGCCTCCCGCGCGTGTCCGCTTTACACCTCCCCTTTCCCTTTCTAGCGCCTGCCACGCTGGCTAACTGTCCCTAAACGTAACTGGCCACTTCCCGCGTTCTTTCAGTGTCCATGATACCGGCGGATCTCCACCCAGACAAAACAATTCTTCTTCTTCTTCTTCTTTTTTTTTTTTTTAATAAAGAACCTTTATAACATATAAATATTACAGCACATTTACAAAAAAATTGTTGACAAAAAACATACGCACAAAAGAGAGAAAAAGATGAAAAAAAGTGGACAACATAATTGAGTACATGCTTACACGTCTGATTACATACACATAAGCGTATACATACAGATAAGCGTATACGTAGATAAAAAATTATCTGAACTAGAGATAACTATGGTTTACTGTGCCTGTTCAAATATATTATAAAAAACAGAGGATATATGTACAATTAGTATAAATCTACTAGCGTTCTATCACGAATGCCGTTCTGTGATTGGCTACGCTACTCGCTATCTATTCTGTGATAAATAGTGAGTAGCGGTTGTCACCAAAATGGCGGCCGCTTCTTCGCGTTTTCGAAGTGTCTGACTAGTAGATTTATACTAAAACAATTAGATTATTCGCTCTCGATTTCTATGCGTGATAGCTGATTCGGGCTGCGCCCTCATCAGCTTTCACGCGTCTCTAATTGTTAAATAGTAACAAGCACTTAGGTTGCGTGAAGGAAAAAAAAAAGAAAAAACAAAGGAAGAGGAGTGCCTTGTTCTCTTTCTAAGGGTTCTTATTAGAAATACTCTATCCGAAGTTTTTGTTTCTATTTTTGGATAAATTCCTGAAGGTTAAATGTTTTTGACTGCAGTTTTTGACAGTTTATATAGTATTTCGCAAACAATAGACAGTAGTTGAGTTTTAAGAGATTTAGGTCATTACTATCACAATGATCAATTCCAAAGAGCTTTTCAGTCACAGATGGAGAATAATTTGAATCATTTGATCTTTTAAACCAAGTTACTACATTGTCGAGAAAGGCCTGAGAAGTTTGCCATTCGACATACCCCAAGAATGCAAAATAGAGTCGCCCTCGCCACAGTATAAGCCTTATTTATCGTCTGACTCAATACCATTGCTGTTTAATTCTTTCTTGGTGACAATTATACTATGTAAAAAATTATAATTAAACTCTCTAGCATGCTTTCATTACAGGTTTTCCTTATCCTAGTAAAGGCCAATTTCCAATTAAATTCCTCCAGGTTGAGAACTTTTTGCCATTTTTTTTAGTCCGGAAGGACTAAATGATAGTCTTACATTTCATTTTGGCAAAATCGATATACCAACGGAGAGAGTAAACTGGTAGATGGTACTCTCCAGGAAATCTCTTTTATTAATGTGTGGGTAAGTTCAAGCCTTCTCGAGAACGTATTTAGGGATTGCAGAAAGTACTTGTAAATAATTCAAAAAGTTACATTTAACGTTGTATTTATTTTAAAATACATTGCAGGTTAAAAATTTCCCCCTATGATCCAGAATAACCTGCACTGAAAACACACCTTTCTCGAACCAATTTGCAATTTGCAAAAAAGGTCTTCCGTCGATTAAAATGTCCTTGTTGTTGAACAGGAACAATTCCGATCCATTACTACATTTGTATAATAACTTCAACTCGAGGAAGTTCACCAAGATTTGTTTGTAAAAGAGTGGAAGGTCAGATTTTTCCAGGGATTTCCTATCATAATTACAACGAAGAAGAAAATTGAGACCTCCAAATTTTCCAAAGAAGTGGCCCGCAATTGATTTCCAGGTTGCTGGGAAGTTGTGATCTGACATCATAAGTCTAGAGATCCAGGCTAAATTAAGGCTTTGAAAAGAAAGTCGATCTTTGGGGCGTGCAGACCTTTTACAGAAATGTTATAAACGATTCAACCTTGTGAAAGATTGTTTTGAAATACAGTGATCGGAGAAAGTTCTATTGTTTTCTAATTGTAAAAATTATCTGGAGTGTAACGAGAATTTAAGGCGAAAATAAAGGAAATTAAGGTCCTGGAAATTAATGCGCCACTTAATTAATAGTGCGAAAATTAATCAGTCGCCAACAAAAATTAACGCGATTTAAACTCACGCGAATTTTACAAATTTCGCGTCGATTTCATGAAGCATTAAGTTCCTATAATAAGGTATGATGTAAGGAGCCTGTTTCTAGCACTATAAAGTCACCATTTATGTCAACCAGTGATGATGTGAGTAAACAAAACCAAGGCGCTGTTGGCTTTAGAAATTTTTCTTTTGGTTCGTAATATACCCGTGAGTGATGAACATGTGAGAATGAATCATGGTGAAGAATTCGAGACAGGCATGCGCAATGAAAGTTGACACTTTATAATAAATATCAGGCATTTCACATTACAGAGAATTGACTGAGAAAAGAATAAAAATCGAAAAATGCTGTCCTCAAAACATTCGCATGCACCGGTCTCCATCTGATTTGATTAGTACTGTTGTTCTTTTAAATGACTTTGCTTTAATTCTCACTGTACAAGTTGTATCCGTTGCGGTTTTCAGATAAACAGTAAGCATAATTTTCTGACAAGGGCTTGTGTGACTTTTCTCCCCAAAAGGCCAAATGATACCCTGCTACAGTGCTCCAGTTCGCGTCAGAATTCATCGTACACATCATTTTCCATCTCTTTCGAGAACGCAATGGCGCTTACTTTCAGGTCGAAGTACTTTTAACATTCGCCGATTTAAATCCGCTGAGGTATCCAGGAGGGAAAACATGGTAAATTTCAGTAAATATCTCACGGCTAAAATCTATGATGTTCGCTCGGTGATATCTCCACCGAAAATCATCCAAATTTCCTGCAAAACATCTCGTTCGGAAGATAATTTACTGCCGTTTCGTCGGTTTTGGAATGCTGGTCAGTATTTTGGGTCAGCAGCTTTTATTTAAGGGTAAACACCGTTGTGTTTTACCCTTCCAACTGTATCGTGATTGTGAGCCCGTGTCACACCACTTTTAACAGCGGCTTATACCATTATAAGGAGGTCTCAATGTAATCCGCACGAAAAATCATGTCCGAGATTTCTCGCCATGATATGAAAATCATATATTTCACTACTGCTTAAGTAGTGTTCATAACTGCGACGGTCATCTACGGAAGCTTGTAAGTGCCATTTCGAGTTGTTGAAAATCCGACATCAAATTGTTGAAAATCCGACATCCGAGTAGTTGAAAATCCGACATCCGAGTCGTTGAAAATCCGACATCCGAGTCGTTGAAAATCCGACATCCGAGTTGTTGAAAATCCGACATCCGAGTTGTGAAAATAATTCCACCGCACGTGGGCATCTTTTTCGCTACTAGCTCGCTCGAAAGGACGATGATCCTTCCCTACTCGCAAGTCGACCAACATGCGACAAGTTACAAAGAAAAAGAAAACGAAACATCTTACTTTTAATATTTACAATTGTTCATACACAGACAACTTCCCTGATAACTGAATTTAATATATGCGTTTCATACAAGTTCATGTTAATCACAGCCAAACACGACACAAAACACAACACATTTGACGTCAAATTCTTCATTCCATTTTAAAACCGTGACTGTTGTAAAGACTCCACCACTTCGAAACAGAAGAGGTAACTGATTTAATTATTCTATCGAATGAATTCAACCTGTCCAGAAGGAATATGATTTATAATTAGCAGCGTGTTAAGTCCCCTGTTTCGAAGCGGTGGAGTATATATCATATATCTTATTAGATGCTTTGGCGTGTAGTATCGCGGAGTATTTTTACGAGTTGTGCTGTATTTTGACGAGCCCGTATTGCAAACAAAGAATTTTTTAGAAAGAACAACTATTGGGTGGGAAGTGTGACAGGTTTTGCGTGACGCGAGCGACGTTTTCTACAGTACAAATATCCAAATGTAATCACAATATCGCAGAATATTTGTACTCGTCTCGTGCGTTTTCTGTACTATAACTAACAGAGTTGAATAATAAACTCCGGTAACATACACATACAATAATGAACACCGATCAAGAAACCATAAAAACAATCCGAACGTTCAAGTCCACGATACCAAACCAAGGAAAATGAACCAATGAGAGTGATCTGTTCTTACGGGAAGGCATCTATTTTTAACCTTATTTATAACTTTTCACAACTCGGATTTTCAACAACTCAGATGTCGGGTTTTCAACAACTCGGATGTCGGATTTTCAACAACTTGATGTCGGATTCTCAACAACTAAGATGGCACTTACAAGCTTCCGTAGTCATCCACATCTTCATTCTTTAATCCGCGCGAAGTTCAAATATATGATTTTTATGTTTTCATTCTCATACAAACAGTTTTGTTTGTCCTGAGGAAAAGTTCGTATACCTATTTTCCCTTACTTTAGCCCGTTTTATGCGGAATTAAGCGGACACTGGTGAAAGACCCGTTTACAAGGAGAGAGGATGCATGGTTACGTGGTGGTATCGTGGGAGAGCCAAGTTTTCATAGGTTTCTTTAGAAAACGCATTGAAGTGTTTACATGCTAGACAGGGTAGCCCACCTTCACGGTTCACCCTTCTAGGCGGGATAGCTTTCTGCCATGTAAACCATTCGTGCCGGGTCTCCACAGCTAGCCGAGGTGAGCCGTTCTTCTGTCTGCCATCATTTTTGTTGTACTTAGCGGCGCTCAAAAGATACTGGCCACTGATTATTTTCCCTCTTAGTTGAGTTGCATGTAAAGGCCCTAGCCGGGGCACCCTTCCTCCAGTTAAACAGGGCCTAATACAAACAACGGGCCCCAAAACGAGGTTAGAAGGTTACATAATAATTTTCTTTTTACACTTGTTACACGAACATTAAATTGCTAAATAAATAAAATAATAATAGTAAAAAAATAAATTACAGATGTTGTCATGTTCTGTTTCCTTCTCATAAAATTGTATGCTTTCTCCCTCGGCATGACCTTAGGTAATTTACATTTCCGGTTTCAGGATTTCTGGATGAATGATTTTGATCTCGTGATTTTTCCCAAAAGAATATTCTTCTGGTGCCGTGAACGCGCAGAGGATTTAGTTCTGGGCACGACAACGTTGATCAAACGGATTGAACAAAGACTGCTGAGCTTTGTGAAAAAACTGCATCGGGTACGTTTTGTTTATAGAAAGAGTCAGAGAGCTTCATTCATCTTACCCCAAGAAGAAAAGTACGAACTTCGCGTGACTTCACTGCTGAATTACTGAGAACACTCGATCTAATTCATTTCATGTTGGTTTGTACGTTTGTTTCAGGAGAATTTCGCCTCTTCTGACACTTTACTTTGAAAATTCATCGGCAACATCTCTGCACCGAATATTCTACACTGAAAGGGAAAGTCTGCATTGAGAAAAGGTAAGAAAGATTTTTGTTGCTAAGGAAGTTGCAAAGCAAGCACATTTTACCGCTCGCTTTATGGATCGATGAACTACTCTTAAAGGCAAAATAGAACAACCAGTCTCGGAATTGATCTTTTGTTGCACTTCTTTTCGATGTATTATAACATAAAGTAGACATAAATTTTTAGCTTTCCTGACTCAAGCTACAGACTACATCACTGGGAGCAAGTAATCAGAAATGTAGACGTCCATGCAAACCGAAGCGAAACCATGCGACCGAGTAGTTAAGACTGTAGCTACTTTTATAAATAAAACGCCATTTTTGTACAATACAAATTTCGATGTGGTTCACATCATCATCAGTTGTCAGGAGATAATGAAAAACCATTGGTGTATATGGCAACAAAACATACAAGCGTAATTCTAAGTCAGTATTGAAGAACAACGAGGGAATGAAAAGTGTACAGGGCTCGAAATTGCGACCGATACGGTCGCCAATGCGACTAAATCGTTTTACTTGGCGACTAAAAGTTCTGGTTTAGTCGCCCCTTTGGCGACTATATTTCTCTGAGAAATTGAATATTAAAGTTTAGAAACAATTACCGAAGTCTTGTTTTTCTTTTGCTGCAAAAAAAGTGGGAAAATCATGCAAATTATGTCTGTTTACCTTCAAGTATCGGCTTCAAATCACGATTTCGACGCCATTACACCGGCTTAATTTGCACGAAGATCGTGGGCGCAGAATTTTAAAGAAAGATCGCAAGAAATTTAAAACCGTCAGGTGTTTGGACCTTGGACCGGCCGGCCTCTCTGCGTACTTTCATAAAGCACATGCGGATTTCCGTAAATTATGAATGATTTATAAGTAAACAAGGAAACCTTGAGTAATTTTCATACTCTGGTACTTTCGCGAAATTACCAGGATGCAAGAACTTTCTCTGACAGTAAAGGGCTCCCTCAGTTATTATTGAAATTATAGATTATCGGCGGGGCTAAAGTACAGGTCACTGTGCTACAGATAAATAAAGAAGCCCAAAAGTGTCTCCTAGCCCTTCGAGGGAGTTTAAGAAACGAGGAAGCGGGGAACGTGAACAAGAGCGTCACAACACAATATCGACACAATAGGTTTAATGAGTAAAAACAATCGCTCTGCATGTTCGTTTTACATTTTGGTACATTTCTTTGCCGTTCTCTGCAAAACAGTGACGTGGAATGACCAAATTTTAGGTTTTGGCGAGCACGTGAGCACATGACGGCAAATTTTTGTTTCTTTTTCTTTACTTTAACACCGTTCACAGAAAATTTAGTTCGTGGATAGTTCGCCGACATTTGACAAGTTGAACAAATAAGAATAATCGCGAAAGTGTTGCAATAATGAGAGGTTATATTTTGAAATGACGTTTTCGTTGCCGTGGCCGTCCTCGTTTCTTAAGTGCCAGTGCTTTTTTACATTTAATGTCGTCCTCTGCAAAACAACAGCGTGAAATGACCAAATTTTAGGTTTTGTCCAGATCGTGAACGTATGACGGTGAACTCTTCTTTCTTTTTCCCAACTTCAATGTTGGTTTTACTAATAATTTTAGCTCCAGGATAGTTCGCCAGCATTTTACAAGTTAAGCAAGTTGGAAAATCGCAAAACATTTAGAATAACTTATATTTTGAAATGAAGCTTCCGAGGGGGGGGGGGGGGGGGGGGGGAGAGAGAGAGAGAGAGAGAGGGGGAAAATGCTGCCTATTACATACCTCAAAACCGCAAAACTGTAAAAATCGTAGACCGCAAACGGCAAAAAATGGCGAAAATCGCAAATTTACAAACCTCACGTCACGTTTCAACACCCTAACTCATTATCAAAGGATGGAGCATACCAAAAGTACTATGCTTGATCACGGTAATTTATGAATCGACGTCAACGTGTACTGACATTTCACTCATTTTGATAGAAATCAGTCATCAAATGATTGCGCTGAACTGGGATGAATGGAAAAATATTTTGGCCTGAGGTGATGGCATATTGAAGGCAGCGAGGTCAATGACTTTCCCGGAATGAAACTCAAATATATATATTTTCTCTTCAGTTTTGACCTAGCTCAATCAATAAAGAAAACAAAAACCTCCGCCGCAAACGGCTTTTCCGGTGAAGTTACATTGCTCCACCAATGTGGCTTGTTAGAAAGCGAAGTTATACCACAGCTCCTGGCTTAAGTAAAGGAGTTGGTCATCACGACCTCAGTGAATTTTGACATGAAATCGAAGTCAATGTTACAAACTTCAGGTCGTTCAACTGATAACCCACAATTCATCGATTCGCTTTGACGAAGGTGTAATATAAGGTTGGAATCGTCAGCACTCGAATCTCTTAACGCTGCCTAATTAACCATGTCAACGCTGTTGATAAAACCAAATTCGTCTTCAGAAGAATGCTTACTCAAAATTAAACTATGATCGAATTGAGCTAAATATTCTAACCGGCCCGAGCTACTTGTAGCGTCTTGTTTCTGTCAGGGCTCATGCTGACATATTGACAAAGAAGTTGAAACTATATAACATAGAGCAGTAACTGTCATGTCGGAAATTCCCCGTTTGCTGTTTTGGTTGTTGGTTCTCTTTGCATATATACATGCATTGATCTTCTACAACTTAAACCAGCCGTTCCTTCGCAGATATTTCAAGGCATATCCCGGGTACTGTGGACAGCCAAAATGTCCTTGCAGCCATATCGAGACGAAGAGTTAAATTACTTCAAATTCTCGAACATTGTCTTGAATGAATTCCCCAAAGCCCTACGACAGACCTTCAGAGCAATGTGGGACAACATCATCGGTGGACGCCCTGGTTTCCAGCTCTGGGATGATTCCCCTGCTGTAAGAAACATGCTCAAGTCTTTGGAGGGTGGCAAAACCAAAGTTCCTACGCACAAGTCGTATGTTGAGTGGGACTGCACCGCCTTGTTCCAGGCCACCATCTATGCGCAAACCTTCTCTTCCCCCCACACACACTCAACGCTCAGTGATTTGTACGTTAAGCCCCGTGGAGTACTTCACGGAAGTTTCCATAGCTCTGTTGTGAGCCTAGGTGGGAATGACGCGGAAACGTCCGCACTGGCGATCGATCAGCTTCGACTATTGAGAAATTCGATTTGTCACTCGAGCAGTTCAGAGCTGAAGAAGGAAACGTTTGATCAGTACATACAGTTTGCTAAAGATGCTTTCAAAGCTCTGGGACTCAAGTCAGATGTGATTGACGCAGTTGGGGATTTGACCGAATCAGACTTTCCTACAGCCAAAGTACGTGACTTGGAGCAAGGCATAAAAGAGGAGACTCGGAGGTATATGGAGTTTCTTGAGGACATGAGTGAGCTTAAGTCGCTCTTAGCTGCCATAAAGGAGGGTACCGTAAACAAAGATAACATTGCCATTTTGGAACAAAAGATCGATTACTTAATTAAGTCTCAAGAAGAGCATACCAAGACCTTCAAGTCAGATTTTTATGAGTTCAAGCGCAAAGCGGAAGTCCAAACTAATCTTCTTGAGGGTGTTAGCTCAGATGTCCATGAATTAAGCCGGAAAATCCTTAAGCTGGAAGACCACACTGCTAGCAAAGAGGATATTGTCACATTGCAGCTGAAGATTGATGAGATGAAACCGCAAGACAGGGATGACACTCAGTCGAAGATCCCAGGTAAATACTTACATTGTGGACTCACTGAAATGAGATCGGTTATCGCTTGAACTGATTTTAAAACAACTGCCAATTTTACTCCTGGCTTTTATTTTTTTATTATATTTTTTTTTGGGGGGGGGAGGGAGAAAAAGCTAGGAGGAGGAGGCCAGTGGAGGGTAAAAGATACAATGATACAGTTATGCTGTAAGCTTAAGGTGATTCCTCTCAATTGCATGGCGCATCCTTACTGCGCATAATTTATGGCGTCATTTAGCGCGCGCTCGTGCGCATGTACACTAGAAACATTGCGAATTTGCCTTGACATTGAGCTTTTTCAGCTGAAATTTTCCCTTTGTCGTCGTGTTGTAAAGAAACGAGCACGGTGACCCCCTTTTTTATTGGTGTAATGTACTTGTAATAGGCACACGAAAAACATATTTTAAGGAGAAAAAACGTTTAAAAGTACAAGTTGGATTATTTATATATAAATGGGGTGAAACTCTGCGTTTGGAGCCAGGAAGGAGTTTGAGATGATGACGAAGTGGTCCAATTTCCTCACAATATTTGCAAGATCGGGCAATTTGAAATCACAATACTAAAAGAATATAGCCCAGAAAAACAATTAGGCTCTAGTTTTCCGACTACTATCCATAGTTTTTTTTTAAATATATAAAAACAGCTTTCTTCAGTTGTTCATGCCTCGAACATTTCTCGCACAACTCCGTAAAAACACTTAGAACAACGAGTATGCAGGGCGAAAACAAGCACGGTGACCCCATCTTTTTATTGCATTTTTTTAATGTCCTATGCATGACTATCAATTGTGCCAAGTCTGAAAAAAATCTTAATAGTACATCCTTTTCAGGGGAATTACCTTAAGTTTTTGCAGGAAATGACTGGGCAGAGAAATAATGTGGGAGAGAAATTTGCTTGCTTAATTGAGTATTGCGAGCTGTTCTAATGCTTTGACGTTGGGCGACTCAAGACGCTATCGCCATTGCGGTACGAGGTGTCCAATAAGTAAGCAAACAAGCCAACGGAGAAAGCAAGTGGAAGGTCTAATTAAAGCAAATTTCTTTTTCAAACAATGATCCAGTCAAAGATTTGACATTTATAGTGCAAATTGGAGACATTTAGAGTCAACTTTGCTTAATACGATCCTGTCTTGGACACAAATATGAAGGTGGAATTAAAGACCTCTTGGGCAAATGAGCCGGACAGGCCCATCGGTAATCGTTGAATGAGGTTTGAGAAATACCATTCCGTTTGCAAAAGAGAAATCGTCTGTAATTCACATTCTAAACCTCTACATACTAATAACATAAGATGAATATGTTTAGCACTCGTTTGGTTATCCTTTGATTGGATAACTTGGTAGGTCTCCATTTCAACGTACTTGCAACAAATCACACAATGGCTACATCTATAATCAGCAGTCTATAAATCATGCTGATGAAGCGGGAACATGGTATTCAGGTACACATGTCAGCGGGTTCAGTGCGCGCTCGAAGAGGAAGTGTTCACCATGTGTTCACCGGTTCATCTCAGTGCGGAAAAACTTCTGTTAACTCTTCGAATTTAACAAATTGCTTACATTATAATGGGTCTCTAGGTTCGTTTGCGTTATTTACTTCACCCTGTCGTGTAAATGGGCAAATTGGAGAGCTGTCAATTTTATATACCTGTTTCACTGACTGCAGTTCAGAAAAAAAGAGCGGGGAGCGATAAAAAGCAAAAGGGAGTTTCTGTCTAGAGAGACTATCAGTCTGATAGTTGCCCTTTGTAGAGATTATCTTCTCAAAACCTGCAAAAAAGCTCTCGAATATATATTTTTTAAGAACCTCAGATGTCCTTGGGAATTATTACCCGGTAGTCTCTCGATGGGAACACTCTACTGTTTAAAACTAGCCTGTTCCAGGCGTACAGATAGTAAACAGGGCGCGATATTACCGGCGGAGCAAGGCGAAAATAAGGCATCGAAAACTGGAGCGCGCGGGCACTTTTCGACCCTTTATTTTCGCCTCGCTCTGCCGGTACTATCGCGCCCCGTTTACTATCTGAACGCCTGGAACAGGCTAGTTTAATGAAAAAGGAAACGAAGAACTGGGAAGCAATTCTAATCATTATTCGCTTTTGAAAGGTGCGAGAAGTCTTCCTCCCATGGTTCCTAGCTTCACTGGTCGTCAGAGAGAGTGTCAAGAGATCGTCAGTCATTTGACTTCCCCAGCTACCCGGATGTTGACCATCTGCGGATCACCAGGATTCGGCAAGACGTCAGTGGCAATCGCATTGGGGCACAATCTTCAGTCTAAAGGAGTTCCCGTATGTTGGGTCACATTGCGAGAATTAAAGTCAAAAGCAGATCTAACATCAGAACTCCTTAGCTCTTTGCGAAAACCTGTAAAACCTACAAATCGTCAACTATCATCTCAAGGGATGTCACTTGAAAAGGAGCTATGGCACCTGTTCAGGGCAATTTCAAAACAATGTGTCTTCATTCTTGATAATGCCGATGACTTGTTAGAAAGTGGCGAGCCGCATATAAAAGATGATGTGCTAGAACTGTTAAAAACTCTCCTCGTGGGAAATGAAAAGGTGAAATTTGTCTTAACCACGAGGGAATCTTTGAAAGCCATGAAATTGAATTTCCAAGGCCACCAGGAAGTAAGAATAGAACCACTGGATGAAGCTTCTTCTAAATCCCTTGTTGAAGAAATTCTTCCCAATGCGAACAGAAACGACGTCAAGCGAATCATAACAATCTGTGGAAATGTCCCTTTAGCCATCCAGTTGCTGTGTTCTTCAATTTCTGAAGACGACAATGCTCAGCCTAGTAAATTTCTGGAGACTTTGGATGAGTCCTCTGTCGTAAAGATGCTGGACGAAACAGATTATCCAGATAATCTTCGACTGCCCATCCTTTTTGACACTTCCTTCCAGAGGCTCTCTTCTTCCGACAAAAAAGCATTTGTGTCCTTGAGTATCCTTCCTGAGAATTTTGATATCGAGGTCTGTGCTGCTGTTTTGGAGAAAGCGCACTTTGAGACCAAAAAGTTACTGCAAAGGCTGCGAAGGAAATCTTTGCTCGGTTCAAGCTCAAAGCCCGGACCATTCACAATGCACAAGCTTATTCAGTCATTTGCGAGAGAAAAGGGAAAGCAGGACGAAATGAAAGAAGTGGTTCTCAGATCGACAGCTCGCTTTAACGAATTTTATGTTTCCCGCTTTGAAGAACTAAATGAACAGTTTCTAACAGGACGTTCCATGTCAGCATTTGTTACTTTCAATGAAGAGAAAACAAATTTCATCCGGAGTCTAGCTGCGAGCTTTTCAGATTGTACAAAAGCTGACCGTGTATTTTCAGTATTAGTAAAAGCAGAGCTGTTTCTAGACTCAGTGTTTTGGTGTGCGAATGACGGACAATGGTTTGATTTGATTTACGATTCAGCTATAAAGGCCGCCAGGCATAATGGGAATGATGCACACTTCAGGCGCTTGCTTGTTTCGAAAGCTTTCGCTGAGCTAACTTGGGGAAGAAAAGGAATTTCGTCACAACTTCTCTCTGAAGTAGACACACTCTATACAACATCTTCATCTGTTCCTTCTGATGAGAAAGGAAAGTACCTTTGCTATTTAGGCATCTATCAGCTTATCAGTGGAGAAATAGAGAGTGGAGTTCAGCGTCTACAGGAGGCCATGTCTTTAATGAAAAACAACCCAGAAGAGACAGTCCTAAAAATTATTGCTTTCCAAATCCTTGCCGTCAATTATAAATTTCTGAACGACGATTCTATCTCATCTGATCAGTCTTACAGCAATGCACTCCAAGCAGCCAACGAGGTGGGAGACACGCAGCTAATAGTAATTCTTCCAAATAAAAGAAACCAGATCCAAACTGACGTAAAAACCGCATTGTACAACGAACCTGCTCAATTACAGGTCATTTATCACGTAGACAAGGCGACAGAACGCTCTTCTAATTTAGAGACTACCACGTTTCAGCGTAACATTCTGCTCAAAACGCTGAATAAAGTTGAGGCATTACTCCCCGAAAGTGGACCAGGTCTTTTCAGTTTTCATCGACTTGTTTTCCAAATGCTAAAGCATTTTGGGAAAGGTTACGACGAATCAAACTTAATGAAAGAAGATCTGAGAAACTGCCAAGCAGCACTCGAGCATTCGAGGACGCGATTTGGAGAGGACCACCGTTGTGCTGCAGACAGTTATTACTCACTCGGTTTAACACAATATCAGGGGGGAGACTTCATTTCTGCTCTTCAGTCCACACAGCGCGCGCTAGAGATCAGGCGGAAACTGTTTGGAGAGGAACACTCCACTACAGCAGAAACTTACAATTTACTGGGAGTCATACAACATGACCTGGGAGACTTCACTTGTGCTCTTCAGTCCCAACAACGCGCGTTAGAGATCCGGCGTACACTGTTTGGAGAGGAACACTCAGCGGCTGCAGACAGCTATTATTCATTAGGGAAAACACAACAACGGCTGGGAGACTACAATTCTGCTCTTCAAGCCTTGCGACGCGCTTTAGAGATCAGGCGCGCACTATTTGGGGAGGAACACTCAGCGACTGCCGACAGCTACAATTCAGTAGGAACCACGTTACATCAACTAAGAGACTTTACTTCTGCTCTTCAATTAAAACAACGCGCACTAGAGATCCGGCGCGAACTGTTTGGAGAGGAACACTCAGCGACAGCAGACAGCTACAATTCAGTAGGGATCACAAAACATCAGCTGGGAGACTTTACGTCTGCTCTTCAATCTTTACAGCGCGCGTTAGAAATCCGGTGCATGCTGTTTGGAGAAGAACACTCCGCGACAGCAGACAGCTACATTTCAGTTGGGGTCACACAACATGGGATGGGAGACTACAATTCTGCTATTCAATATGCACAGCGCGCGCTAGAGATCCGGTGCAGACTGTTTGGAGAGGAACACTCCACTACAGCAGACAGCTACTATTCCTTAGGAATTACACAACATCAGCAGGGAGATTTCACTTCTGCTCTTCAATCAAAACAACGCGCACTAAAGATTCGGCGCACAGTGTTTGGAGAGGAACACTCAGCGACAGCAGACAGCTACAATTCAGTAGGGATCACACAACATGAGATGGGAGACTACAATTCTGCTATTCAATCTGTACAGCGCGCGCTAGAGATCAGGCGCAAACTGTTTGGAGAGGAACATCCAGCCACAGCAGACAGCTACTATTCAGTAGGGATCACACAACATCAGCAGGGAGACTATAATTCTGCTCTTCAATCAAACCAGCGCGCGTTAGAGATCAGGCGCAAACTGTTTGGAGAGGAACATCCAGCTACAGCAAACAGCTATGATTTACTCGGGGAAACACAGTTTGAGCTCGAGGACTGTACTTGCGGTCTTCAATCGAAACAGCGTGCTGTAGAAATCAGGCACAAACTATTTGGAAAGGACCACTGAAGTAAGGAGATAACACGGGCACGGAGATACCATTGTTGATTTGCGAGTTATTAAGAATTCAATTCTCTTGCTTGTGGACTAGTTCGAGGTTTCTTCATTTGTCAACCTTTGTACCCATGTAAAGAAATTTTACACATTTTTCTACTAATATTAATGTGTTTTGTTTTGTTTTTATTTATGTTGGAATATTAGGTTCCCATTGGCCCGTCCATACTAGGAGCAGTTACCTGTTTCGCTCCGTAGTTTACATTGTTTCAGAAAGTACTGACTAGTTCTTTTACAACCTTTCGTGCCTTTAAAACCATTACGAAAAGAGCTTTCTCCTTTCAGTAAAGGGGGCGTTATACCTGGATGTTAATGGAATAAGAAGTGATGTTATGAAGAAAGGGAATAGGGAAAATAAGACACACACAAACACCCAGACAGTCCACTACAACGCGGGTGGACGTCCGGTTGAGGGCGAACTGTTTGGTGTTCGTCCATTAAATTTTAACCTACAAATTTAATTTTTAATCACTGTAAAATCTTCATTTTTCTCACCTTCCCTAAAAATCACACTGCACTGCCCCCTATCCTTCTTCAGAGACACTAAAAATCACCCAAAAATTCTGAGATATTTATGGGGTTATCACTACCAGACTATGATGGCTGGTTTGGATTGCATGATAATAAGGATAAAATGTCAAAAAGTGACAAAAACGTAGCATTCAGGTGTAACTCCCTCTTAAAATGCTACTGAACAGAATAATGATCCAGCATAAATAGCAGTAAATTATTAAAATCAAATGTGAACGCAATTTATGCAATTGCGAAAAGAAGCCTGAAAAAAATTCAGGACTTCAACGGGGTTTGAACCCGTGACCTCGCGATTACCGGTGCGATGCTCTAACCAACTGAGCTATGAAGCCACTGACGTTGGGAGCAGGTCAATTGTGGGTTCATATGATCCCGTGAAAGAAATGAGTGTGAATGATATATGAAATGAATCATATATGAACTGCGGAAATGAAATCAAATGAAGAATGATCCTCGCAGTTGTTCATTTGATTTCATTTCCGCAGTTCATATATGATTCATTTCATATATCATTCACACTCATTTCTTTCACGGGATCATATGAACCCACAATTGACCTGCTCCTAACGTCAGTGGCTTCATAGCTCAGTTGGTTAGAGCATCGCATCGGTAATCGCGAGGTCACGGGTTCAAACCCCGTTGAAGTCCTGAATTTTTTTCAGGCTTCTTTTCGCAATTGCATAAATTGCGTTCACAACTGCGAGGATCATTCTTCATTTGATTTCATTTCCGCAGCGGCGAAGCGAGATGGTAGGACTTGTGCGGCCGGTGGCCCAGGACAAATAAGATTTACGAACCACACTTATAGTCCTGGCATTTCTATGCATGTGGTCAGAAGCAATAAGGCAGTTAGGGCCCAATGGGTAAAGTTTGTGCAGACTCACAGGCCAAATTTCCAACCCACTCAGATTACAGCGCGTTGTACGCTTCTCCTAGAGTTATTTCACGCGTTTTAGATTTATTAAGTGATTTAATGGCAGCCGATACAAAGAAAGCGAGAATCCTCAAGCGAGAAGCCAAGACCGGCTGAAAAAACGGATTTCAATCAAATGATCAATCCCGTCTATACCAGCGTACACAGTGCTGAATAAGGCTATGTCTACACTATGCCGGATAGCATTTTATGTCGTTGTGAAAAATACTACGGCCTGGTGTGAACGGCAGTGGCCCAAAACCGCCGCTATCTTTCCACTAGAATCCAATTTTTGCTCCTCGTTGTTGATTTCCGTTTCGGTTCGATTCTCTGTTCACACTACGCCAGAAAGTGTCACGAAAACCTATCCGATATGTAACGATTCACTTTCAAGACCGCAGCGGCCCAGCATCGCTCCGACGCAAAAATCGTGCCGAAATCATCGTTTTGAATGTGAACAAAGGCCCTATCCGAAATGGTTTTCGTGCCGGCACAAGAGCTATCCGGTATAGTGTAGACATAGCCTAAAGCGCTGGAGACAGTGGAACCGACCAAGCGATATCAACAACAACAAGCTTTATTCGCATGACCGTAAGACATTAGTCGAAGATCGAAAGGGTGAAGTGTCAAATCCAGAGTAATTTAGTGTCCAGTCATTTTTTGCAATTTTCTTAACAAGCATTAGTTTCAATGATACTTATAGAGAGAAACATCGAAAATATTGAAATATTCGACAAGCTGAAGCGTGTTATAAACAAGCTCACTATACCGTATAAGCTTTGGGAGGTGTTAAAATGCTCGAAAAGTACAAGGCCGTATAAAGAAAACCATACAGTGATCACTGGACCTTGTATTTCAACGTTTACCCCTTGGGTGATTTTTCCTTTGACTACAGAAACGTATTGTCGCGATAAATAACATTGTTATATACCTACACTTTCACTCAACAAAAGGAGTACTGCGATTGGTTGATTCTTGGTCACGTGCCCCTGACCAAATTCAAATGTATCCCGACCGGGATACAATTCCGCAATTGTTGCCCGCGCGCCCGGATACAGCAGCACGTGATTAGTGCATGACTAAAAAGTGGCATGATCTTCAGCACGTGCTCACGTCAGCTTGATTGACGAGGCGGACCTGAGAACATTGCCAGTTTTCAGTTTTATAAACCAACGATAATACAAACGTTATGAAACTGAGACTAAAACAAAACGTTTTTCTCAAGTATCAGCCGAAGAAATTCAGCATCTAATAGGAGGAAAAGATTCGGAAAATACAAGAAAGGCATGTTCTACTTTTTCAGGTACTTTTAAACGTTTGTAAATTATTCATTCGGCAGGCTTGTGAATAAAGACGTGTTTTTGTAATGCCGTCTTTGTTTGTTTGTCAGTTTATTTTGCTGTGATTGTTGAAGGGAAAGTCTCGGTATATAACAAAGCACTTAATGTATGATCCCTCGGGAAACTAGTTAGTTTTGTTTTCCCTCGAGTCCTGATGTTTCCCTCGACTTCGTCTCGGGAAACATCAGGACTCTCGGGAAAACAAAACTAACTGTTTCCCTCGGGACCATACATTAACTGTATATTGTTTTCGCAAGAGAATATCTCCACTAAACTTGCTGTTTTATCATAAAAATTTGCAGTATACCCGTGAAGCAGGCGCAAGTGCTTTCGAACCATGCAGCGAGAGGTGCGAGTGTATTTATAGTCATGTGATTTTCAGTTCTAGCCTCTTAATATGACCGGAGTTAAGCTGTCTTCGTCTTCTTCCTATGGTTCTTCGTGGCCTTCAGGGGAAACAAGCTCGAACCGGTATGGCTCTACGAGTCCACCTACTCAGTACTGCACTGAAATCTTTCTCAGTTTCGCTCTCCATTGCCTTAGAAACGCTCCAGGAGCTTGCATTAGAATCTGAATCTTTTGAGCTATGCATTCATTTTCCAAAGTAGCTAGACTTAAAGGTCCTTAAACAGCAGAGACAGGTGATGTTTACAGCGAATTGTACAGTGAAGCTTTCTTCTGTTGTTGTCAACCATGTGACGTCACTAGTGTGGTAACTGCTGAGAACTTTGCCGGCTCATGATTTCAGCTGAATTTGTCGTACTTTGGTACCATACTTCAAGCCCCGATTACAGCAACTTCTTGATGATTACTGAGCATTTTGATTTTCAATTTGTGCTCTTCTAAGATAAGTACTGAAAGCGACTTTGGATATAGTTTCAGTAGCACTTAGAGATGACTAGAGAATGATAGTCTCACTATTTCGTTCTTGTTGTTAAAGAATTCTAGAAATCCACCAGTACAACCGGATTTCATTGCATTTGGTTGAAGCCGACTTGCCTGAGGGTGCGTACGACATGTGCGTACGACATGTTGCTTCTAAAAATATCGGCATGTAATAACTTTTCATCAGTAGGATACCTAAAATGTGTGTAATTCCACAAATGGTTTCGGCTCCATCAAATCCTATACCAATTGCGGAACATTTTAGGAGGAGCCACCCACACTGTGACCACAGTTATTGACAATACATATTAGCAAGGAAAACAACGTAATAATAGGAGTACGTTAAATAACGAACTAAGCACACGTAAACTAAATAAGCGAAGCAGGCGCACAACTTAAAGAAAAATTGCGCGCGCACACTGGCATTAAAATGAAAGGAATGGAAGCAACATAGATCTCAAATTTGGGCGTCAAGATAATATAAAGGATAAAAAATAACAAAGGATACCGCGGTGTCTCTCAATCCTGGATTGCTAATCTCATCTCCTGTAGTGTAGCAATCTCAACGATAGCACCGCGGCGTCTCAAGAATTTAGTCAACGAGTTACGAAGCAACGGAAATTCGAAGCCTTGGTGAAGGGAGATGTGATGAAAGCCGGTAAAGTCTATGAATAAAATCCAATTTCGATGTGCAAATTGTAGCATATCTCTCTAATTGAGATATGAAAACACCATAAGCGGGATTGGCGGGAATGTTGCTGTCCCTATGAGGAAAATTGACAATCCGAAATGAGAAGTCATCCCTCTAGATCTTGTTGTTGACCCTTAGATGAAAAGGAGTGTCGTTATCACCATTCTTTATTCTTTATTCTCGTGTCTAGATAACAAACAAATGACAATACACCAAAACGAGGTTATGCCTCGTACAGAATGAAAAAGGCCTCTTACATGGAAACCATATAACATGAATAGGAGACGTAGTTCCGGGTGTTGTGGTCTATCTCTCATTTCATGGTTGGGTTGCTAAAATGCTCGGAGATATTAGCTGTATAAGCTACTCTAAAATCCGAGGGTAAATAAAGTATATGTAACAATTATCCTGCGAAATTGCGCGGAATATATATTATTTGCCGGTCGGGAGGTCCGTATTGGGAAAAACTGTGCCAGAGGTCTCGAGTATGGCCCGAGGTCGCAAGGGTACAGTTTTTCCCAATACGAACCCATCTAGGCCGGCAAATAACGTGTTTATTTTTTTCGTGGGAAAACTGGCTTATAGGCGGACTAATCAATCTAGGACGGGCAAACTGGTTTAGAACGCGCGAATTTGCAAAAGCAAAATACTACTGAACAAAAGCCGCGGCAAAAATCGACGCTCGAAATCTTCATGGAGAATTTTAACAAGCACTTTAAGGTCAGAAACCTGAACTGTATTAGAGGTACGTTTACCTTGAAGAGTTTTTGACGTTTGCTAGTAAGCTTAAGTCTTATTATGCAACTGAAGACTCTAGCGTGAAACCTTCGCCTAAACACAAAGGCATATAGATTGAACGATAAGAGAAACCTCGTTTCTTTTTAAACTTAACAAAACGTTGTGAAAAGTGTAAGATACAAAGCAAAGAAACCGATTAAACACAGTAAAATTTGGTAAGGCTCGTAAATTATAACTACGGCTATCGCTGCAACAACGAACACCAGCAACAACAACAACAAGTGCAAAATTTGTACAATACCACAGAGACGGAATGTCGTGACAACAAAATACAGATGTATACTTTCTTTTTCGATTAAATCGTGAAAAGACCTCGATTATACAATAGAAAACAAAGAATGACAACCCGAAATGACACTACGCTCACAGCGCCCAACTTGTATTAATATATGGCGGTAAGCTAAGCTACAACTTTGATTAAATTCGGATGTGTACTCAGTTGAGTGTACTCACCCTTTTTAAAAAATTACAGCGATTTTAATCCCACCGCTTGTTTCTTCATCCACTTAACAACCATTCATGGTTAGTATAAAAACATCATTTACGCCATTCGCTCGCTCCTAAGTTTGCTTCAAAGTCGGCACTCGGCAGCGGTCCGCACTCGGGATCCGGATTGGAAAATCCGGATCGCCGCAGAGCGCGCCATCAGCGAATTAGATTCAAGGATTTAGGATTCCGGACCACTGAGATGCTTCAGAAAAAAAATAACATCTGATACTTAGCCGACGAGGCCGTAGGCCAAGTAAGGTAAAGAATCTATTCCATTCGCTGTAACTTTGATCCCCCGTTCCGATTTGTTACGTGATTGCATAAGGGACTTCCGGTGCAACTCAACAGAAAGCCGTTGGCGGCTGGCGAGATAGATGTCAACAGCAAATTTTTTTTTCCTCAAGAATTTTTTCACAAATCATCGAAGGAAGAGCCGATGGAATGCATCGGAGAATCGTTTGCTTAAAATAAGACATCATACTTGTGCTTCCTACGGGATTTGGCAAGAGCGTGATTTACTAATTTTTCCGAAAGTGATAAGAAAATTGCATCGTTCCACTGATTCCAAAACATCAAAAGTAGTGGAGTGATCCTGTACCTCTTCCAGACCTCTATTTACAAAAGACCTGCAGCCAGTTTTGTTATCAGGGCTAGGGTTATTGTTTTTGTTGTATCATCTATTGTTTTGTTCTCCAATCATAGACCGCGTCTGGAAAGCTACAAGCTCTCTCTAGTAGTGGTGATTTCCCTGGAATATATATAGAACCCAAAGGTCGGGAATCTAAAGAAGGCGGATTGTGCTGCCACCATTGGCGAATCAGTCGAGATCGACAAAGAAATCGTTGAACTGTGTACAACAATTGACGACT
Organism: Pachyseris speciosa; assembly: GCA_016490735.1. Taxonomy (NCBI): domain Eukaryota; kingdom Metazoa; phylum Cnidaria; class Anthozoa; order Scleractinia; family Pachyseridae; genus Pachyseris; species Pachyseris speciosa. Next base: position 864,338 of record JAEMWC010000165.1, on the reverse strand, counting down.
CATTTTAATTTATGGGCGCACTTTTTGCAAGACGTGCTGCTACAGAATAAATATTTCTTTCCACACTTTTGACCCCTTCCGATAAAATAAAGGATTCTGATGTTCCACCGATTTTTTCACTGAATTCTTTGTTTCTTTACGTAACCGCAACAACGGCTTAGCATGATTCGCAAAAATAGCAGTGCTTTTTCTTGCAGCCGCAAACCGTATGAATTTCCTGTCAAGTATGATTGGCTCACATGACACAAGATAACATCCCTGTTGACAGGGAACAGCCAAGGGGCGGCAGACGACTCGGTAATTAAGTATATGTATCAGGCGTTTATTTTCCCCTTCCACCGTGCACCCCTACATCCCCACACCCCCACAACCAAAAACAAAAAGAGACAAGCAAAACAAAACAAAAACAAAACGTAGCAAAGAACTCCTAATCGCAGGTTAAATCCGCTCCGCCATTTTGAATCTTGAGAAGACCCTGGGAAGGAGGTATACCTCGGCCTCACTGCAATGAACGTAGTTGGCCTCATTTCTATGTGTGAAGCGAAAAGACTTGCTTTTCTTCAAATTGAGAAAGTAGTTCAGGTGAAAATGATGTTGTCCTCGTACTTTTAGATTTTCAACTCTCGGAAGTTCGTCAGTTGGCAATAGCGACAGGGAGAGGGACGAGGGATTTTGTCGAACGTCTTGCGTTCAATAAAGAAGCCATGCTGTCGAGCAGAGCTTTTTTGACAAAATTCCAGTCATGTTAAAAGCGGTAAAATCTTCGCTAACCTGAGTTTGATGTCAGTTTGGCTTTCAAGGCTCAAACTACATTCAGTTGTTCACTAACATTGCCAAGGCAACAAAAAGTAGGTAAAGGTAATTACTTAAATAACCATATCGACGTCGGCAACGGCGACGAAAACGCAACAACAAGTTTTTGATGAGGAGAAACAATCACTTTACATGTGATGTGGTCCGCAAAACAGCAACGTGAAATGACAAAATTGAAAGTTTCGTCGAGAACCTGAGCGCATGATGGGAGCAGGGATGGCGTTGTGGTGAGCGCACTTGCCTCCTGGGAAGGAGGTATACCTCGGCCTCACTGCAATGAACGTAGTTGGCCTCATTTCTATGTGTGAAGCGAAAAGACTTGCTTTTCTTCAAATTGAGAAAGTAGTTCAGGTGAAAATGATGTTTTCCTCGTACTTTTAGATTTTCAACTCTCGGAAGTTCTTCAGTTGGCAATAGCGACAAGGTCGGCTCCTGCCTCCCACCAATGTAGCCCGGGTTCAGTTCCCGGACTCGGCGTCATAAGTGGGTTGTGTTTGTTGTTGGTTCTCTACTCTGATCCGAGAGGTTTTTCTTCATGCACTCCGGTTTTCCCCTCTCCTCAAAAACAACCATTCCCAAATTGTAATTCGATCCGGAATTTCGAGAATTTCGAGATATTTCGTTTATAGCTATTGTAGGTGTCCCCTCTTAGCAGAGGCGTTTTCTCTCTGCTAGGTGTTTTATCGACACGTTTTGCTTAATAAATACCTCTTACTAATCGAGTTCTAGGTCCGTACTGTAAGCTAGGACTGAGTTTTTCCCTTTGATTTAATAACTAATTAAATCAATTATTTATGGGCTATAAATTAATGGGAAAAAACGAGGATCCGCAACTTACAGTAAGGAACGAGAAAACGAGGTAAGTAAGATATTTATTATACCTCTGAGGTTAATCCGGAGCGCGGGAACGAAAACTAGTTGAAGTCAAGACGGCCGTACCGTAGAATACGGCCTGCAAAATTGACCAATGACAGCACGCGCACTAAGTGAGAACTATAATAAAGTTTATCATCATCACCATCATTATTATTGTTGTTATTATTATTATTATTATTATTATTATTATTATTATTATTATTAGTTCTCAAATCTTTCCAGCTTCCGGTAACCAAAATAGTGAGTATCCCCTCCTGTCACGCGGGAGACCGGGATTCGATTCCCCGCCGGGGAGCCACAATGTAGTCGCTGCAAGGTATCTCAGTACACTACTTTATTATTTTATGATGCCACCATTACACACGTCTGAACGGCAAACTACCCCGTCCCAGAACTTGTGTAATGGTGGCATCATAAAATAATGAAGTAGAGTGCTGAGATAGCTTGCACGACTACATTGGTTCTTATCGACGAGTCTTAGCAGAATTTTCCTTCCCTTCCGGATCAAGTTCTGTGATGGCGGGTCAGGAAACGAGCAGCGGCGAATCTTGCGTAACGTGCTGTTGGTTGAAGACGATGTAGCGCGGATTGAGCAACTAAAACGATCGTTATCGGCTTACCGAGGTCATTTAACGAGACTGTATAATGAAATTGAGAGGCTGTTTCCATATTTCGATTCTCACATGGAAGCTTTGGAGAGAAAGAGTACGTTGGACGGCCTGTTCGCAAGATACAGTGCGAAGGCTAAGGATCTTTTGCATTTGATTACAGATCCAGACAAGTACTACCGGGCATTGCAAGATCATATGCGTGAGTTAGAGCTGAAACGCCTTTTTGACGAAGAGTTCGCTCTCTGGTTTAAGAGGTCCCGCGAAATTGCTCCGGACGCTGAGCTCTTTCCTGCTCCATGCGGGGGAGCACGTGGTATTCATCGCGATACTGTTTTGGAAGAAGATCAGCCACACCCGTACGTTCCACGCGAGACTCCTCTCGAGAGATCTGTACAGCATCCACGCTACGGTACTCGAGACCCATTTCCTCGGAGTCCACGCGGGAGTTCACGCGCGGTTTCACGAGATGCAGATCTACAGAGTTCACGTGAGAGTTTGCGCGATTTGCCTCCGGATGACGAATCAGCCCTGTTTACTTGTCCATATACCGGGGAATCTCGTGGTAGCTCAAGAATTAGTAAAACTTCACAATCATCTAAAGTAAAACTCGCGATGGCTAGACTTCAGGTAAAGAGAGTTGAAGAGGAGCAGAGACTCTTGAGTCGTCAGCAACAGTTAGAACATGAGAAACAGCGTTTGGAAATGGAAAATTAAAGGAGCTGCTTGAAACCAGATTCGAGGCTGATTAGGCTCAGATCGAAGTGGATTTTAGCGTTACAGCCGCGAATTCCGAACACACGTTTGAGACTCTTAAACGCTTACCAAAGCAAACGTCTCGTGAAGCTATATACCATACATACATACATACATACATACATACATACATACATACATACATACATACATACATACATACATACATACATACATACATTACTTTATTTACCCTCGGAATGTGGAGTAGCTTGTGCAGCTACTCCACATTCCGAGCAGATGAGAGATAGACCGCCACATCGGGAACTACGTCCCCTACTTTTTTAGAACAGTGTGTGGGTTCTTTTACGTCCCACAGAATTAATTATGAAGAGTTGTGAGACGGGGCCTACGGTTTATCGTCCTTATCCGAGAAGAGAAGACTAGAAAGTCTAACCATTTGCAGATGTTATTACAAAGGCAGCAGTTTCTCCTCAATTATTTAAAGACCCTGAGTGTTGGTCCGACCGGGGTTTGAACCCGCGACCTCCCGCAGCTAGTCCGGTGCTCTACCACTGAGCTAACCGGTCGGCTGTTGGAAAATATCTCCAGTCCTTTGAAGGAAGTCCATATCCCCCGAAACAATCTCTTGGAATATCGTCTGGTTTTCAGCCGAGGGAATGTGATTTATCGGGCATGAATCGAAAGCAACAGGCCAGGGAACAGAAGCAAATTGAACCAGTCCTTGGAGTCGCGGACCTTCAGCGCCTCCTGAGTCAACAGCAGACAGAAACGGTTCGGCTCTTAGCCTCTGGTTTGGAGAAACTTGAAATGCCTGAAAGAGAAGTCTTATCATTTGATGGTGATCCCAGGAAGTACCCTCTTTTTATAAAGAGTTTCGAAACCAATGTGGAACGCAGATTTGTTGAGGATGACGTAAGGCTCTCCTACTTGATTCAGTTTTGTAAAGGCGTCTCAAAGGATGCAATTGAGAACTGTGTTATTTTGCCGTCAGAGCAAGGTTATCGTGAGGCGAAAGACATTTTGCGCAAAAACTTTGGCCAGAAACATGTTATTTTTCGTTCGTTTATTGAAAGAGTGGTTAAGGGCCCTCAAATTCGTCCATCGGAAGCTGAGAAGTTGTCGCAGCTAGCAAGAGACATGTGAATCTGCGCCTTGAATTCTGAGCGTATGCGCTATAAAGTAGACATCAACTCCATGGACACTCTTAAAAGGATCGTCGTGCGCCTTCCTCCTCATATCCAAGGCAAGTGGGCAAAAGAGTCCAGCAAACTGATTGAGGTTGATATTGAACCTGAGTTCTCCCACCTCACAGACTTCGCGGAAAGAAGAGCCGCTGTGGCAAATACTGCGTTCAGGAAGTTAGTCGGCTCTGGACCTAACGGAGATACAGAATTCACACCTAGTCGGAAGGGGAAACCAGAAGACACTCTTCCAGTGAAAGTAACTTCTGTATTTTCAAACCAGTTAGGTTTTTATTTTCCTTTTTTTTCTTAATTAAAATATTTTCCACTTTTTAAATTCATTTTAAACAACAACAACAACAACAACAACAACAACAACAAAACGAAAACAAAAAAGGAAAAATATTATAGAAATGAAACCATTATTATTAATCAAACCCGGTAATAATGCAAATTTCATTTAACAACACCATTTATGCAAACAAATGTAATGCCAGCAAAAACAGAATCCTTTTTTTTTTACATTGTAAATGGAAATATATTAATTCTTGTTTCAGTAACGCATCTACAATCGCCTTTCGTCAAGTAGTCTTCCTACTTGGGCAATATCACTTGTGCAGATGTGAATAAAAGCTCTTCTGACTAAATTATCATGCTTAAAACTTAAAAGTCTGCATTCTTTCTCCACTGAAGGTCAAGCTATTACGCAATGGTCATTTGACGCGCGCCGGTGTTTAAGTTACAAAGGTCAACACAAATCTTAGGGCCTGTTTACATGGAGGTGGGGGACCCCAGGTAGGTGGAGTAACCCGCCTCTCCATATAATCTCTCATTTTTATTTGATCATGTTTACATGATAGGTGGGGTAACCCGCCTAGGCGGGTTGCCCGGTCTGCCAGGTAGGGTAACCCTGTCATCCGGGGTCGCATTTTGCCATGTAAACGACTCAAGGTGGGGTAACCCGCCTAGCCGGGGTCGAGTTCATGTTACATTTGCAAGCGCGCCAAATTCGAACCAGATCATAAAAAAGACAAAAAAAAAAAAATAAATAAATAACAAATAAAAAAAAATTGAAAAAAAAAGACACAGCACTGAAATGTTGCAGCGAGAGCAGCTAGTGAGAGGAAAAGAACACTGACCGCCAAAATGCGTTGTTCGCCCTCCATTTTCTCTGTTTACACGCCTAGCGACCACGCAACAACGTCTACTAACGTCACCCCGGGACCCCGGGGTTGTAAGTTTGCATGTAAACGCAGGCCATTTTTCGACCACGGTTAGGCGGGTTACCTCACCTACCTGGGGTTCCCCACCTCCATGTAAACAGGCCCTTAGAGCATGGGATACCTATGGATAAACAGGCCAGGGCCCGCACGCGCCGCGCATGCAAACGGCGCCGCAGGTTACTGAGTACAGCACATTCCTCTGAACCATTGTTAATCGAAATAATAATTAACGCAAATTTTAATTTCGAATCAACAAATTTTTAGAAACTGATTTTACTATAAAAATTAACGTTAAAAAGCGACGGCGTTTCGACCGATCAACGGTCATTTTCAAGCTGAAGGATAAAATTTGTTTAACATGCGCCTATATAATAATCGATTGTAAAAATGCTAATGAGGTACTGACTAAAACTCTAAAATATTTGGATAGAATTCGTGAACTTAAACCAAAACTGAACAAACAGAGTGATTCAATCCGAGCAAAATTATTTACCTAATTAATTCACTTTTAATATTGTTTCTTTCGCCTAAGGTTTTGTTTTTCGTTCGTGCCGCAATTTTCTCGTATTGTTTCTATGTAAATATTTTAGACTTTACGTCAGTACCTCATTAGCATTTTTACAATTGATTTTTATAGGCGCATGTTAAACAAATTTTATTCTCTAACTTGAAAATGACCGTTGATCGCTGGAAACGTTGTTCCTTCTTAACGTTAACTTTTATAGTAAAAAGAAATTCATTTCGTACGCTGATAAACATCCAAGTAAAAGCAACAAAATTTAAGCATAGTACAAACTTATAATACTGTATGTGTGAATGATATATGAAATGAATCATATATGAACTGCGGAAATGAAATCAAATGAAGAATGATCCTCGCAGTTGTGAACGCAATTTATGCAATTGCGAAAAGAAGCCTGAAAAAAATTCAGGACTTCAACGGGGTTTGAACCCGTGACCTCGCGATTACCGGTGCGATGCTCTAACCAACTGAGCTATGAAGCCACTGACGTTGGGAGCAGGTCAAATGTGGGTTCATATGTTCCCGTGAAAGAAATGAGTGTGAATGATATATGAAATGAATCATATATGAACTGCGGAAATGAAATCAAATGAAGAATGATCCTCGCAGTTGTGAACGCAATTTATGCAATTGCGAAAAGAAGCCTGAAAAAAATTCAGGACTTCAACGGGGTTTGAACCCGTGACCTCGCGATTACCGGTGCGATGCTCTAACCAACTGAGCTATGAAGCCACTGACGTTGGGAGCAGGTCACGGGAACATATGAACCCACATTTGACCTGCTCCCAACGTCAGTGGCTTCATAGCTCAGTTGGTTAGAGCATCGCACCGGTAATCGCGAGGTCACGGGTTCAAACCCCGTTGAAGTCCTGAATTTTTTTCAGGCTTCTTTTCGCAATTGCATAAATTGCGTTCACAACTGCGAGGATCATTCTTCATTTGATTTCATTTCCGCAGTTCATATATGATTCATTTCATATATCATTCACACTCATTTCTTTCACGGGAACATATGAACCCACATTTGACCTGCTCCCAACGTCAGTGGCTTCATAGCTCAGTTGGTTAGAGCATCGCACCGGTAATCGCGAGGTCACGGGTTCAAACCCCGTTGAAGTCCTGAATTTTTTTCAGGCTTCTTTTCGCAATTGCATAAATTGCGTTCACAACTGCGAGGATCATTCTTCATTTGATTTAATACTGTATGTGGTGATCGTTACGCAATAGGCCATTTCTGAAAATACCATAATACTCTTTGTTTGTCCTCCCAAATTTTGCATAAGCATTGTTTTTGTTTTCTCTTGGGACCATTGTAAGTCCCAAGAGAAACTGGAAACAATGCTTATGCAAAATTTGGGAGGACGAACAAAGAGTATTATGGTATTTTCCGAAATGGCCTATGGTGTGCCCGCCCACCAAATACGACGACTTTGTTTTCGGTAAAACCTTTTGTCTTTTCCCCCTATCTTAAGCCATTTTTCTAGAGGTAGTCTCACCAGTGTGGTTTGGGTACATTCCTGTCAACAGCGCACTTCTCGTCGGTGTGCAAATGGGAAGAACATAGTAGTTGTCGAGAATGACCCCATCAGAAGCCAGCCTGTCGATGTTTGGGGTTTGGATAACAGAACCGTGAAATCCTACATCGTTCCAGCCCAGTTCATCCGCTAGTAAAAACAAAATGTGAGGTGATTTGTTGGCCCTGTATGCCCCGGTGACAGTGAAACACATGGCAACTAAACCGCAGAGAAGAAGCATTGTATGCAGCATACACATACTTGCGGGAGAAATGTTGCAAAATGATGGAGTAATCATACAATCATGAGTCTTACGTGTTACAGTATGTCATGTCACGCTAAAGTCGTACCTCCCATAGGCGACCACTAAAAATGTGCTTTTTCTCTTTAGCTGCAGCCGCAACTTAAGTTGTCGAACTTCTTGTGTTCGATATAGAAGCCACGCTGTCGCGCAGAGCTTTTTAGACTAAACTTGAGCCATGTTAAACGCGTTTATATTTTCGCCAACCCAAGTTTGCTTTGTCTTTCAAGTTAGACGGCTTGATCAGCATGAGCGAGAATAATGGCTGTGGGCATTAAATGGCATCAGTTTTGTCTTGTTTTTTAGGTAAGGTGCCCTGTGACATTTCAAAGATTTTTGACGCTACATATAGCGCAGCGTTTGTTGCCGACAAATGACTACTGAATTTTTCGCATATAAAATACATTCAATTCAGTGTTAGCTAACATTGCCATGTCAACAGCGTAGTGAAGGTAATTATACTAAAATAACAATAGGGAGCTTGATGTGAGCAACGACGACGAAAACGCCACATGCGCTGGCTTTTAGAATCGAAACTTGAAAAGTTCAGGGTGATGTTTTCAAGTATGGAGAGCTAAATTCAAAATGTCGTCGACGGTAGAAAGCGCTGTTTGAACACTCGGCGCGAAACTGAATGGTCATCCAGTCAGTCTGCTCAAGAGAGGAAAGTAAAGGGGGTAAAATGCATCAACGCATCAACTACGAGGAAAAACGTTTTCAAGGCTTGAATTCATGAGAAATTCCACGTACACAACAGTGTAATCGATCGAAGTGTGGTTAATAGAGCGAGTCCATCTTCGCGACTCATTTGTAGTCGCTAGAATTATGTCAGAGACCATCACATAATCGTTTGCTGATAAACGTTTACTACCTGACGTGCGTGTTAAAATTTGTATCTAGCGTGTTATGTTGAGGAAAAACCTGTATTTATAGTCTTGAGGCACTGCACTGGTTGTGTTTACTTGTGTCGCGAATAGTCCATTTTGGACAATTGCATGATCAGTAACCTGGCCTACGAATGGAAATGAGGCTGTCAGTGTTCTTCTTATGCTAACCAGTCCACATTTGCATGAGAAATTAAAAATAGAGAGATGTTTGTATCAAAACAAGGTCACCTTCAGCCTCACTTCCGCTCGAAGGACAGGTCACTGAACACACAACTGTAACAGCTAATAAACCAAGCGGGAAGTATTAGAAACATGGCATAATTTTTCCCTGTTTACCGTCATCTGACTTCAAGGTCGTCGCTCACAAATAAATTTACTTTCTTTTGGCTTTAAAAGGGCATGTTAAGATCAGCATATGTTGAGGTATGTTGGAGGGAAAAAAATTCATGTGAAAGGTGAATTAACGACAGTGTGTTTCCGGTCACACTTCACTGAACTCAACTGTCAGCAAACAAACACTGCATAACTTTCCAAATATTCGTTTAAAGATACCTATACATTCTGTTAGCCTCAAATAGGCCTATTTAGTGGAGACGTCTAAAGAAAAACAAGATATCAACGCGTCCAGGGAAATCTCTCGGTGCGAGAAATACTGCGCATGTCAAGCCATGACAGTGTCCCTTTAACCCATTGACTACCGAACATTTTGCCGAAAAACACCTTTTGAAGCTCGTCGAACCGTTTTCTGACCAGATTCTAGCCAAAAAGGAACCAAAACTGCCCAAATCTCTGTTTTTCTGGTGCAGTTCATCGCGCCATTTGTTCCTGATGTTTAATATTAGCTTTTCAAGTTCGGGCATGCGTAGAAAGCAAAATAGTTTTTGGGTTGAAAAGTTTCACCGCCCCCTCTTCTTCTGCCTTTCGCTCTCTCTCCTCCCCTTTTCTTTCGCTTTTATTGCATCGCTTTCTTTTAATCTTGCTGGACATTTCCTGGGCTTCCTTTCGGTGAGAAAAGATTTGTGGAAAACTTTAGGATCATAGGATAAGGTGGAAGGAAGTGCAGGTTGGTAGTGGAACAAGATTTTCATTCAAATTTTCGGCTCAACGTCACTTGGTTTTTTCGCGTTTTCTCCGGCCTGCTGGACGGAATCGTGCTCAAAGGACTAAAACAACAAGCCGCCCGTTTTCTCGCTGACAGATATTATTTCTGAAGACATTTGTTTAGTTCTGGTGGCGACATTTCTTCAAATGGAGTTGCAAATTCTCTCTGTATTTGAAACCACTCTGTAAAAAATATCATTCAACTTTGGTTTTCAAGTGAGCAAGTGAGGTTACGCAAGATTAATTTGCATTTGTAAACAAACCCTTTCTCATTGGTTTTTATCGATAAAATCCGGTTTAAAAACATAAACAATTACGTTTAAACACGACCAAACCAATTATAGTTGCTTTCTTTTTGTTTTTAGGGACTGTTTCGTCGTTAATTTGGATGATTTCTTCGCTTGTCACGGATGCAAACCGGGCGCCATTTTTTTCAAAATTCACACGAGGGAGCACGAAACTCGCAAGTTGCTCGGAGGTAAATAGCAAAGAATATTCGAATTAGTAGATACTAATTCCCAATATCTCTGGTTTTACATGACATCTTTTAACAAATTTGATTACGCAACAGTGAACGTTTTGACCAATGTCAGGCATGAGTAGTAAAGCCACCATGGTAACATAATTGGGTTATTGAGGCTTGTTTAGTGATTATGCAAACCATTTAACTCTGCAACAGTCGCCGCGTAACAACGTTGTGTTGCAAGTTCAGTTTTTGTGTGAAATACTAGCGCGTGTACCTTTTGCAGCCAATAAAAGAATGTTCCGTGGGGGGTCAGCCGGTCGGTCTTATATTTTGCGATACCCTTCGAAGTTACTAAAATCGCGAGAAATGTGAAAACATACACGCATTTTATTTGGAGAAACTTATTACATGCTATTGTTTTGAATAGCAATGGGAAAGAATCAGTCATTGAATGATCTACATTAGCAACAGTCACTGAGTTCTCATTAATAGCGGTAATATTAAATCGTATTGTGAGCCGTTGGAGTTAGTCGTTGCAGGTTTTCCTTCAAATCTTTCCTTACCTGACGTAATCCTTTTTTGACTTTCACTTCATGTGATAGAAAAAATATTATCCCTTTTACGTATGTAAAGGGTAATCAGAGGCGAAAGGAATACTTTTTGAAAAAAAATGTAATGAACTTTTAAAGTGGTACTATGACGAAAATGGCATCTTTCCTATCTAAGCCATTTTAAAACATAAACAAGTAGTATGTATGAGAAGAAAAATGCTGTTTACTGTTTTCAAATATCTCTTTTCGTTCCAGATATTCAAGTTTTTAAAATATGAAAATTAGCCAAGTGATGACGTCATACACTCAACCAAATTTTGATCAGATATGATGAAACAAGAAATTCTGCGAGAATTTAAAAGCGGCCTTTTTGACCATCCGAACCAGATTAATGCACAGGATAAGTTCAAGTTGATCGTAATGCAATTTTTGTCACCTTTCAGTTGGCATGACAGACAATTCGTGACTCCGAATGATAATGTGTAATAGTGAAATTAACGACGGTCTTGGTAGCCAAGTGGGTTAAAACGCTCCTTTCGTTTCTGCGATGGTGGCGAAAAGTCGGTGGTTCGAGCCCTAACGGCAATCGTTTTTTCTTTAATTTTTTTCTATTCCTTTTCACTTGTTTTTCTTTTTCTTTTGTCAACGCTTAAGCTGCAAACCTATTTTGCAATTTAACACGGAAAAGTAGTGAACCGATTCTATGGATATTCGCTACGCGAGAAACCAAGGCCAGCTGAAGCTTGACAAAACACTGGCGCTTCGATTTGTTTAACAATTTCAAAGAAAGCGAACAATTTGGTATAAATCTTCGTCCGTTGACCAGTTTCTCGACGATAACCGATATCTCCAATACTAAGCTATGTTCAAACAACGCCACGCAAAAGAGCTGTGTTGGTTAATTTCACTTCCGGTATTGCACCATAACTAGTACTTCCGGTATTGCACCATCACTAACTCGGTCAATTATTTGTTTATCTTCAAAACCGGGTCAAAAGGAACGCTCAAATAAATTCATTTCCTATAATTCTGACTAAACATTTCTTTTTGAAAGGATTTCGCCATTTCCGACTCTGACCCCTGTATTTTATGGCCACCAAAATCTACAAGTTCAGTTTAAAAACATTTACGGTCTTCCGAATAGCTTTAGTTAAGTCATCGGTGTTGTGAAATACTGCTCAAAATAAACGCTTTCAAATAAATTCCTTTCCTACTGGATGTACATTGGAGTAATTCAATTCTGACAAAACATTCCTCTGTAACCCTTGAGCATTGAAAGGCTTTTAAAGAGACGATGTGTGACCAACCTAATGACTTTATTTACTACAAAATTGTCTAGTAACCGCAAGAGATGTCTCATAAGCGCAATCGGATAAGGGACCGAGATTGGGATCTGATGGTCGCGAGTTCAAGTCCGGGCACCGTTACTAGAAACTTGTTTCTTTACTTATGTCATTGTTTCTTCCTCTGGCCGAGAGGGGCACGGGCCTCTCGACGGACACCACGACGAAAAATAACCACAAAAAAAATGGGTATTACTAGAAGCGGCTCGTCGCTAAGCGACGGCCGCTTAAAAAGATATCTCAGCCAATTTGTATCAGAAGGTTTGATTCTTTGCAGTAAGAGTTTACTAAATGTGCTCCACAATACGAGCTTTACAGTTTTGTTACCATGGCAACATACTGGGTTCCAGACCTCCCCAATATTGAAAGCTTTTCTGGCCACCTTTAGCGTGCCATTTTGATATTTACTAATTGTGCGTCACATGCATGACCCAGCAAGCATATAAATTTTTTAGCTCGAGTTCGTGGCGTCATTTAATGTTTTTTGATCTGAAAATCACTAACATATTGAAATCAAGTGGGTGGGGCCTGGAAAAGAGTGAGTTGCCATGGGAACAGAATTTTTTATAGCCGTAGGTGTGTTTCCTGTAAAACTATTAGCCTACCAAGTTTCAATGGTCTGCGCTGCAAATAAACAGAGATAGCTCTATTTATATACTTAATATAATATTGGGTTGAGTGTATGACGTCATCAGTAATCTCATTTGCATATTTTACACATTTTTCAAACTTAAATATCTCCGGAACTAATGCAGATATTTGCAAACGGTAAACGGAATTTTTATTCTTTCATGGACTTCTATGTGATACACCTAAAATATCACGGGGCAAAAATTTGATCATAGTACCACTTTAAGAGTTATGTATTGTCCTTACAATACCATTACTCATCATTAAAAACAAGAACCATAATGGCTTTAGCTCGAGGATAATTGCAGGATGTAGCTTGGAGAGGACGAGCAATGTTGTCATTGCCACTTGTCGTTTGACATAAGAACCAAGATCAAAGGGTCGTGAACACAAATATGAGATTTCAAAATTAATAGCCGAAGGATAAAGCGACAATGATTTATCCTATGATTTTGAGTCTTGTAAACACCGATATTAAAGTACGGTTCAATTTTGGGATATTGTCTCCCACCTGTTCCAGTTAAAATTTCTCTGATATTCACAAGCTTTTGGTCACTATTAAGCTGTTCTGACTTTTGCTAAGCTTGTGTTTCGTGTACCGGGATCACTAATTTGTTAATTACAAAGGCAACCAAAAACTGTTTTATCTGATATTAAAGAGTCTGATAAGAATAGCGTATTTCCGAACATTGAGACGGCACGAGAGAATGATTTAGACACCCGTTACAGGTATTCTTATATGCTCTAAGACTCTTCGTTGTTGCTGTGTAAAAATTTTCGCTTTCATTCGCTGACACTTTATGTTTTCACATATCTGAATGCTAACAAATGATCGTGGTGTGATCTGTTCAATCAAGCGTAACGCGGTGATAATCATCTCGTGTGAAATGCGTCTCTGACGATTTTCAGTTGTCAAAAGATTTTAAATCTTGTAAAGCCTCTGCAAAATATACCTCACTTATTTTGTCTTTTTTCTGAGCTGCTGTACTTCGACCAAAATAATTTCGAACTAACTTTGGCTCACAAAATGTACGTTTCGTTACCATATCTCATGGCAAATAAGAGGATACAGCTGAGGATATTTTGTTTCGTCTGTATGCAAATTTTTGGCGTCTGTTCACAGAATATCTCCGGCAGTTTTATTGTGGTTTTTCCAGCCAGTTTATCGGCGGTAATGTAAAAGCAACTGTGATAGGTTATTTGCTTATATTATAACAACGGCATGGACGACAGCCCTTTGAAGACTTGTTTATTGTCTTATGTATCCTTTGTTAACCACACGCGTATGTAAATGAGGAAGCGGTCAACAAACAAAAGGTTCCGTGTATAACACGCAGAGTTTCATTAACAAAATCCTGGGGAAAAAGTGCTCATTATACACGGGTAAATACGGGTAAGCAACAGGGCTAGATTGTAACAAGTACAAAAAATGCTATAAAAGTAAAAGATGTCGAGCAAGTAAAGAACACGGCCACACTTAAAACCTCTTTTCACTGTGGCGCACTCTCGGGGCATTCAAAATGGCGACTGAAGAAAGTTTGGGCGCTATCCCGTTGATGACTTAACACTGAGCATGCGTATTATGCGCAAAGTCGTTTTGTGCGCCAACTGCATTTCTAAGCGCGGGCTAAGCCCCGAGCAATAAATCTCGTCCGGATCAGTTTGGTATAGCTTGTTATATATATCATTTCGTTCATTTCTTGCTAAAAAGGGAAATCACTTCTGAGGTAGCTACTTTCGGAGGGTCGTTATTTTCGAGAGATCGCTACTTTCGGGAATTGCTAGCAACTGCTACTTTCGCGGGGCCGTTACATTCGGAACTTTACGGTATGCAAATTGCACCTGTCAAGACGTAATTGTTGTTACTTTGCTAGATGGGTTTGATACTGATACTGATCTAAGATTTAATGTTTAACGACTCGCTTGATCCATAAGGAATATCAAATCAGGTTTGAAAGATTAATAACATCTCCCCCCCCCCAAAAAAAGAAAAGAAAAAAAGCACGAATGTTTCTTTGAACCCTTTTTGGACTAGTGGGCTCGACTGTTCGATCTTTCACCTGGACGTGTACGTTCCCTCTCCCTAGGGGTAATTGCATATATTGCCCATATGAAACTGTAATCACAACAAGCCAGTAACTTTTAGTAATCACTTTTCGCTACTGCTTAAGTAGTGTTCATAACTGCGATGATCATCGCTTCACATATTCATTATTTAATCCACAATTCAAATATATGATTTTTATATATTCATTCTTACAGATATGGAATTTTTTCTTTCTTTCACAAAGAACCGAAATTAATGAAAGATTCCTGTACCTTTTGTCTCACAGCAATGCTCGTTCCGATCCAATTTCCAGTTCATTTCCACTACAGCTCAACACTCTCAATCAAAACTACTCTGTGCGAACTGAGGGACTCAGTATAACTCACCAAGAAAAGACTCCTGCACAGCATGCGAATCAAAGTACAAGGCCCATGAAAACCCAAATACTGAGTGAACCCAGCCCGTCGCTCTAGTAAAGGGAAGAGACATCCAAAGCCAAAGCAAGGCAAAGGTTTCCGCAAAAGAAACCCAAACCGCGGACCAAAAAGGTAGTACCAGCCTGGATGTACCGCTGCGGTGTCTCTACTCATTAGCGAAGATAGCAATGAAACAAACAAGAATCGGGCAGTGGTCAAGGTACCACAGAATACTATCCTTTAATGAAATTTGCTTCATGATGATGGTTTGATTTACCAAATGCTAGCTTACTCAACTTTTATGTAGTTGATTGTAATGGCTCCTTCTTTGGGCCGAAATCAGAAGAATCAGCGCTAAGGCACTGAGGCACTAAAAATCATAATGATTACATTGGGAGAGGCTTAGAATGATACGTCTCTAGTCTAGCCATGGAGTCCAGGCATCCTCCGCAGCAGCTTTCTCAAAAGCTCTGACATCTTCGTGTCCAAAAACCGATGGCACTACTCCCTTCATGTAGTACCGCACTCTTTCTTGCAATGCCTTCACCTCATCCGGGAGCTTCTCGCTGAGATCGTCGTGTTCTGTTGGGTCAGAGGTAATGTTGTACAAGGCGACTTTCACAGGATGTGCGGTGGTCTGATGGATAGAAGCGTGAAATGAATTAACTGGAAATCACGGAAACAGAATGTCTAACGTACATTAAACTTTATATTCAACCTCGCTCCCAGGGTTTCTCCTCTTCCCGCCCCCTGGAGCGAGAGAGAAGAGACCGTGGTTGAGGCTGGTCACGTGTGTCTGAGACAATTAGAGACGTTAAGGAGGGGTCCTTATATTTCAATATTTTGTTGCCGTTTGTTTTGTCACAATCCAAGCGAGGCTTTCGTGTTCTCTACTCGCTGACAATTTTATGCAGTCAAAACAAACCTGCCGGTCGACTGGGTTCTGGGAAAGTCATCGGCTTCAAAACAACTCTCATCCGTTGGAACTAAAAAGTTTATTTCTCTGACATTCAGAAAGCTTTCGATCACGATCACTGGTTTAGTATCGAAAGGCGAGCATGGAGTGATGCGAAACGCAACCGCAATTTAGTGTTTTATCTGATATAAAGAACAGCGTGTTCCCGACCCGAGACGGCATATGAGAAAGATCCAGACATGCACAGCCGCTATAAGAGTCCTAATATGCTTATGGTCTCTTCATGGTTGCTCTGTAAAGTTTCGTTTTCATACGATAACCGTTAAAGTATTGACGCATCCGAATTAATGCTGTAACAAATCAAAGTGGTGTGGTACATTTGAGAAGATGGAATGATAATCGTTTCCTGTGAAATGCGCCTCCGATGATTTTCACGGTCAAAGCTTTTGGATCTTCGACAGCGTCTGAAAAATATATCTCGTTTATTTCTTCTTCCGAGCTGCTGCACTTTGAGCAAAAGTGGTTTGCAAAATTTTGGCGTCTGTGGTGCTGTTTGGCTTACCAACGGAGAATTGACCACCCTGTCAAAACGAATCGAGGAATTGTGTACAACCCTTCGTTCTGACGAAGGGATAGTGATCTGATGCCGTTATAAATGTAAACATTAAGCGTGCAATTGCTTACTTGTGTTCTTAGAAAATAATATTTACGTATCACTCTAAGCCTTGATCCCGACTAGTTACCCTTTAGCTGTTCACAACTTTTGCTATGCCTTTCAGCCATCGCACTAGCCGTCGCCTTGTAATTTTGTTTTGGTGGCTGAGGATTTATCAGGATTTATCCCACTCCACATGGTCCGTGGATAACACGCTTCGTTGGCTTTCGGTACTTTTCCGTTCTCCCTTAGGCTCAGTAGAGACAACTTTCACACTAATCCGCCCCTCCCTCGACTTGTTTATTTGCAATCTCCCACATTCTGGGAGACACGTGACCAGCCTTAACCAGGGTCTCTTTTCTCTCGCTTCAGGGGGCGGGAAGAGGAGATACCCTGGGAACGAGGTTGTTTTATATTTTGCTCCACTGCAGCGTTCACCAATGCGCTTCGAAACTATGAAGTGGACGTTTGGAAATTATTAACATAGAGGGCAAAAGTAAAATGAATGCTGATTGGTCAATGAAAAGGGCAATTTTTCTTAATTTTGCTTGTGAAGTGAGCAAAATTACTCGCTCCCGATTGCCAGGGTCGAGCGCCAAAAAATACTCGCTCCTGATTGGCTGAACGCACCGCTTTGACATTCAGTTGGTTTCTTCATTTTGAGCAAAAGAACTTCGTCTGCTTCGAAGTTTGTCTTTTAATGAAAGAAAGATACATGGAAATCAATAAAATTATTTAGATGATATGCATTAAGACCAAGATATTTCTTTTGATCAGTTACTTCTTGACCTTACTATGGCAAAAAACGTCTTGCTGACATTAAGCTCATCAATAAATGCACCTACAGTGTTTTCAAAAAGAAATCCAGCTGCTCTTCTGGCCAGCCAAGTGCAAGACTAAGCAACTTGATAATAAAATATTGGGCATTTGGTTGATATCACTATTTAAGGTAATGATTCACCAAAGCAAAAGTGCTGGAAATCCGTGTTAGCCATCTTAACTCTTTTCCATCCAAAGTCACACATATGTGACGATAAATACTGCTCCCCTTTTATGGTTTATTTCTCGTTTAAAATTTGTCAGAACGTCATAAAAATTGTGTGAATAGGACCAACTGTGTTTTTGCAATCATTAAAGCTAAAAATAACGACTACAATACCAGAATTCCGCTGCATATCACCGATCGTTTAACAGCAAAGCCCAAAATGCTTGTTTTTTGGCCAGAGAATAACACCAAAATTTACATATTTTGTGGCCAACTTTTTAATAAGAAAAACTGCCCAAATATCAAACTTCTACATTTACAGCAAACCTCAAGCTCTCTCCTTAGTATCTGCTATGAAACGTTTCTCTCACATTTTCTGCCTGCCACGTTTCAGCCCGTTTCTGAGATCCAACCTTGTGTGTCTTAACTTGACTCGTTCACGGCCGAAAAGAATTCTGGCAACTTCAAACACGCCGCGAGCATAGAACTCTCCTTCAGTTCATTTCATAGTTTTTTGATAAGTGCTGAGCCATCCGGTGCTACCAGCAAAATGTTGCATCGATGAGTATTTTTAGCGGCCAAAACTAACCCACATTGCCTCGGTAGGTCCCGGAATCCACTTGCAGAAAGACAAGAGAGACAGGTTCCATATCGAGCCACCATCATCACAACAGAGCGTGTTTGGCATCTCCATCAACATAAAACCGCCTCTCATCTCTGGTTTCTTTCAAAGGCTTGCCTTTACCCACATTCTAGCTTAATGATGCCAGCATGGGGCTTCTGCAGAGGAAAATGGCTCAGAAAAGCACTTTAAAACTGACATTTGCACCACAGTCAAGCTATTCCACTCACTCGACAAACAACAGCCACTCGGGTGCATCACGTGACTCTAAAGCCTGGGTCCCCAGTATTTCAAGACAGCAGATATTTTCATTATAACTCCATATATGAACAAGTTAAGAGTCCCAGACCATTTATTGCCCAAAATCTGGTGAAATAAATAGCACCCACTTGGATCGAAAAGGGTTAACTTGATTTTCTATTTTGCAAGAAAGGTAAGGTCTTAAGGTAATTCCCCTGAAAAGGATGTGCTATTAAGATTTTTTTCAGACTTGGCACAATTGATAGTCATGCATAGGACATTGAAAAAATGCAATAAAAAGATGGGGTCACCGTGCTTGTTTTCGCCCTGCATACTCGTTGTTCTAAGTGTTTTTACGGAGTTGTGCGAAAAATGTTCGAAGCATGAACAACTGAAGAAAGCTGTTATTTTGTAGCAAAAACTATGAATAGTAGTGAAAACTAGAGCCTAATTGTTTTTCAGGGCTATATTCTTTTGGTATAGTGATTTCAAATTGCCCGATCTTGCAAATAATGTGAGGAAATTGGACCACTTCGTCATCATCTCAAACTCCCTCCTGGCTCAAGTGCAGAGTTTCACCCCATTTATATATAAATAATCCAACTTCTACTATTAAACTTTTTTTCTCCTTAAAACATGTTTTTCGTGTGCCTATTACGAGTACATTACACCAATAAAAAAGGGGGATCACCGTGCTCGTTTCTTTACAACACGACAACAAAGGGAAAATTTCAGCTGAAAAAGCTCAATGTCAAGGTAAATTCGCAATGTTTCTAGTGTACGCGCGCACGAGCGCGCTAAATAACGCCATAAATTATGCGCAGTAAGGATGCGCCATGCAATTGAAAGGAATCACCTTAAGTCTCACATTTCTCCATGTACATTTGAAATTGCACAACATACTTCATCAAACATCAAAAATCCCATTAAACATTAGTGCCAAATGTCATCAAAACATACCACAAGATTGGTGTGACCAGCTATGAATAAAATTACAAGACTGCATGCAAGAGAATGAAGTTCAAAGGATCAGTGTACATTGATGAGAAAGAGCTTACTTTAAGTAATTTTAAGTTTTAAGTTAAATAATACTTTGTCATGCGAATACATCTAAGTTGATACAAAAAAAAGTGCATGACTGGAGAATAATTGGGAGAAAGTAAATTCCCATACAAAGAATATTATCTAATGCAGTAATAGCCCACGTATAAGAACCCGGGTTTTAAGAACCTGTTAGGCTAAAATTTTCATTTTAAGCCCCCTCCACATAAGAACCTATTAAGGCTAAAATTTTAACTTAGGTTCTTATCAGTGGGGTTGCTGTAAAAGTGTAAAGGCAGAAACTGCTGAATGAGTTTCTTTGTTATGTTTTGTTAAGGACATATACTGTAACTGCACTGAACTGCCTATAGGCATTTCTCTATGGCACAAATAAATGATTTATACTGTATTATGAGATGATATTTATCATATATATAGTATATTCAGATAAAATTCATATGAAAATATAAGAACCTATTTTAAGAACCTTGGTGGCCTAAATTTGTTTTAAGTACCATTTATATAAGAACCTATTTAGGCTAAATTGGAAAATTCAGGTTCTTATACGTGGGCTATTACTGTATTACACATTCTAAAAACTAAGAGGTGAAATTTAAACGTGGCCCAAAGCTAAACTAATCAAATTAAATCGAATACTTGTCTCTTACAAGTCACCCCTGCTTTGAGATTGACACTAAAAATAAAGAACTAAAATTGAAATACAATCCAAAGCTAACCTAATTAAATTACATACTTGTCACTCAGAAGCTACATCTGATTTAAAATTGACACAAATAATGTAATAGATAGGACTTAAAACTGCTTAAAGAAAGTGCATGCATGATGTTCGATGGAACACCATTCCAGTCTGGTATGTAGCGATTATAAAAAGAAAAGCTGAAGGCCATATATATATATTTAGCAAGGCCAAGCCTAGAATCGGAGCTGCACACTCTCTCCGAGCAACTTCGCATGGCTTTATTTGGGCCAGTTTAATTTGTGTCCAAAACAATTGAGCAGCAGCAGGGAAAACGAAGAGTTTGCGATAGCAAAAAAAAAAAGACAGACATTCTTGAGTCCTAACTACTTTCAGATGAAAGCGTAACGGAATTCAAAGCAGATAAAAAAAAAAACTACAAGCGAACAAAGTACGATGCGAGTGTTTTGCTCGAAGAAGGAGAAGGTGGAGAAATTAAACAAGACTAGCTTGTAATAAAATAACTTGTACTGATTAATCTTTTGACAAAAATGTCCGTAGAAAAGACAATAAAAGGTAAAAAGTGATCGTTAAGAGCAGTCAACAGGAATTGACCGCGGTTCAGAAACAACAGAACAACAAACATAAATATTACAAGAAAACAAAGCACAATACGAATAATATTTCTTCGAAGATTCTTGGAGAAGGTGGAGTAATTAGACAAGTAACAAAAATTGCTTAGCAATTTTGACATAAATGTCCGTAGAAAAGAGGTCCACACCTGAACGTTCAGAGCAGTCAACAGGAATCACTGAGGCAGCAATCACGCGGAACGCGACAGAGCTGAATAATAGCGCCATTTCCCACAAAATATTTCCTTGGCTGACACAAAACGCTAAAGAGCTTTGATAGTTTTACTGGTACTTCCCATGTCTTCCGAATAACCTTCTTCAATTAATGATTCTCAGTGGCAAAGCGTCATCCAGTTAACGAAGAAAGCGCTTGCCAAACCACACCAGCATTTCTCTCGCAGACCCGTCCACTATAAAATTTATCAAAGCCAGCCCAGCCAGTTAACCCATTTCGGTGTTTTTAACATCCAAACGCTGATTCTTACCGGTTCAAACAAATTAAGACATGTTTATAGACGGCGAAACTTAATATTGTTGTTTACAGGCTGCTTTCGACGAAGATCTCTAAAATGTTTTTCAAATGACGAGTGAAGCGCGCTGGTCTTTGACATTTTTGACAGCATTTTGACAACTTTATGTCAGATTTTGAGACGTGCACATGCACATGCATTTGATCGGCTTTTTTTTTTTTACTCGAGCTTGAGTTTCCGCCTTTAATGCTTAATTTTACGAGGACTCATTGTGATTACGTGTTATTAAGATAAGGGGAAAAGTTTCTTAACGCTGTTGCGGTACCAAGGTCGAAAAACAGTCAGCCAAGCCGAGTAAAAACACTCGTTCGCTTGCAAAGAAAACAACGTAACAAAACAAACAAACAATTCAACTACTTCTTTTCGTCCAAATTAAAACGAGTACAGACGATTGTTATTTATATCCAGTCGAGAGAAAAATACAAGTTTCATTCCTGAACAACAGTAACAACGATTAAACCAAATGTTAAGCTTCTATTTATTTAATTTACCTCACTGTCCTGCGCTGTGTTGTAGAGGTTTCTACCACTTGAAAATCAGACGTAAGCTCCAGTAAAGTAAAAAAAGCATCCTCGAAAATAGCAAACGGTTTGTCCAAAGAAAGAGCTTTTTCCACAGAGTTTGAGCTACTCGTTCCTCCCATTAACACAGGTGAACTGTTAAGTGACCTTTCCTAGTGAGATGCAAGATGCCGCGGTAAAGTGAAATCCCTTGAAGCGTTGAATTATAATGTTTTCAACCGCACAATCGATCCAAGTTTGAAGCTTTTCTTGAGAAAAATCTTTTGCTGTTCCTTTCATCACCTGAAAATTCCCCATCCGGAGTATCTTTTGACAAGTCCTTGATTTTTATGCTTTTTACGCGAATTTAAAGACAAACTTCCATCGAAGAAGATGAAGTTGTTTTGCTCAAAATGAAAACCAAGTGAATGTGAAATTACGAGCCGCAGAAAGCGCGCGAAAAATTAAGCCTCGATTTGGTTTGGGTGTCCCACACCTGGTTTGAGCCTGCGATCAAATCGAAAGCAAGTATCTGGTCAGCGGTCAACTTCAAAAAAACAGCTGACCTCGATGAGGTCTTAACTTGAGCCCGCGATACGGTCACGTGACACTGGTCAGCGGATACCTTGTTTTGACAGGTGTCAATTGGCTATAAGATGGATGTCCAGTATCAAAGATGTACGCTGGGTGTACACTGTAAACTAGCTGGTCAGCTGCTGGGCTAGGTGGAGTATGGCCGCCATGTTGGATTATTATGATTATTATTAGGATATTATTAATTATTGGGCGACTCCGTCGTAGTCGTCGTCGTCGTCGTGCGTACGCGCCCACGAGCAATACCGCTACCCAAGATTACCATGAGAAAAGCAGTTGACGGTTTTCTATAGGTATGGTGCTCCGCTTGGCGGCCCTCCGCTAATATATATATTTAGCCAAGCCTAAAAGCGGAGCTCCAAAAGCATTCTTTTTCTACTGGCATTTACATATAGTCTGCTTGTCATATCACCCATCTGACCTCACTCAAGCTACAGACCCAATGCTGTAGAAAATAGTATGGAAAGGTGATCTGAGCCAGTGGCACAGTGGATTTGGACCCCACGTGGATTTGCACCCTCCAGTCCAGATCTGCTTGTGGATCAGATTTGGACCCCCTAGTCCAGAACTGCTAGCAGATATGAATCCCCTTTTACGAATTTGGACCCCCACCCCTCCTAAAAACAAGCGTTCTATTGAGTAAGGTAATAAAAATTCCTTTCCAAACTGAGTTTGGAGATGTTAAAAAGCAAAATAAAAATATTGAGGTAGGTTTTTTTTTATAATAATCTTTAATACCTTGTGTAAAAAAGAACCTGCAAAGCTAGTTTTCATCTATAAATTTTTAAAACAAAACATTTCTTAACATCTTAGAGCAATACCTAAGGACAGGTCTGTTTCCCCGTTCAACTGTAGGCAACTTAGTTACATACTTAGCTACTTAGGTATGGTTTAGAGCCACTAGAAATTGGTGGAGAAGCCTGGTGATTGCTCCTTGGAATCAGTATCACATCAGATATATAGTGATTCAGATCATCACTTCATAATGAATGCAATTTCAATTATCCACAGCCTCCCATGAGACAGGCAGAAATCGGAAATTGTGTATCCTCTGGATATATGTATACCTCACAAAAATTATGAAAGAAAGATACATGGAAATCAATAAAAATATTTAGATGCCATGAATTAAGACCAAGATATTTATTTTGATCAATTACTTCTTGACCTTACTATCACAAAAAAAAACTGCTTGCTAACATTAAGCTCATCACTCAATGCACCTACAGTGTTTTCAAAAAGAAATCCAGCTGCTCTTCTGGCCAGTTAAGTGCAAGACCAAACAACTTGATAATAATATATTGAGCATTTGGTTGATACCACTATCAAGGTGATTCATCAAAGCAAAAGTGCTGGAAATCCGTTAGCCATCTTAACTTGATCTTAACATACTTCATCAAACATCCGAGATTACATTAAACATTAATGCCAAATGTCATCCAAACATCCCACAAGATTGGTGTGACCAGCTACTAATAAAATTAATTGAAAGACTGTATGCAGGAGGAGGAAGTCCAAAGGATGTGTACATTGATGAGAAAGAGCTTACTTTAAGTTTAATTTTAAGTTTTAAGTTTAATAATACTTTGTCATGTGAATACAACTAAGTTGATACAAAACAAAAAAGTGCATGACTGGAGAATAATTGGGAGAAACTAAATTCCCATACAAAGAATATTATCTAATATTACACATTCTAAAAACTAAGAGGTGAAATTTAAACGTGGCCCAAAGCTAACCTAATCAAATTAAATCAAATACTTGTCTCTTACAAGTCACCCCTGATTTGAGATTGAGACTAAAAATCATGAAGTAATCCAAAGCAAACCTAATTAAATTACATACTTGTCACTCACAAGCTACATCTGATTTAAAATTGACACTAATAATGTAATAGATAGGACTTAAAACTGCTTAAAGAAAGTGCATGCATGATGTTCGATGGAACACCATTCCAGTCTGTTATGTAGCGATTAAAAAAAGAAAAGCTGAAGGCCATATATATATTTAGCCATGCCAAGCCTAGAATCGGAGCTGCACACTCTCACCGAGCAACTTCGCAAGAGTTTATTTGGGCCAGTTTAATTTGTGTCCAAAACAATTGAGCAGCAGCAGGGAAAACGAAGAGTTTTCGATAGTAAACGTTTGCAAAAAAGAAAAAAAAAAAAGACGGACATTCTTGAGTCTAACTACTTTGAGATGAAAGCGTAAAGGGATTCAAAGCGGATCAAAAACAAAACAAAACAAAACAAAAACACTGCAAGCGAACAAAGTACGATGCCGGCGAGTGTTTGCTCGAAGAAGGAGAAGGTGGAAAAATTAAACAAGACTAGCTAGTAATTAAAATAGCTTGTAATGATAAAGCTAGGAAAATCGGTATTTATTTTGACATAAATGCCCCTAGAAAAAAAAAATAAAGGGTACAAACTCTTCGTTTACAGCAGTCAACAGGAATTGACCGCGGTTCAGAAACAATATAACAACAAACATAAGACTTATTACAAGGAAACAAAGCACAATATGAATAATATTTCTTCGAAGATTCTTGGAGAAGGTGCAGAAATTGGACAGGTAACAAAACTATCTTGTATTAAGCTAGAAAATTTCCTTAGCAGATTTGACATCAATGTCCGTAGAAAAGACAAAAAAGAGGTCCGTACCTGATCGTTTAGAGCAGTCAACAGGAATCACTGAGACAGCAATCACTCGGAATGCGACAGAGCTGAATAATAAAGCCATTTCCCACAAAATCTTTCCTTGGCTTACACAAAACACTTAAGTGCTTTGATGGTTTTACTGTTACTTCCCATGTCTTCCGAAGAACCTTCTTCAGTTAATGATTCTCAGTGGCAAAACATCATCCAGATAACGAAGAAAGCGCTTGCCAAACCAAACGAGCATTTCTCTCGCAGACCCGTCCACTTTAAAATTTATCAAAACCAGCCAGCCAGTCAACCCATTTCGCTGTTTTTAACATCCAAACGCTGATTCTTACCGGTTCAAACAAACGACATGTTTAAAGACTGCGAAACTTAATTGTTGTTTACAGGCTGCTTTCGACGAAGATCTCTTAAAGACTTGACGAAGTGAAGCGCGCTGGGTTTTGACTGTTTTGGCAGCATTTTGACAACTTAATGTCAGATTTTGAGAAGTGCACATGCACATGCATTTGATCGGATTTTTTATTTTTACTCGAGCTTGAGTCTTCCCCTTTAATGCTTAATTTTACGAGGACTCATTGCGATTACGTGTTGATAAGATAAGGGCAAAAGTTTCTTAACGCTACTGTGAGGAACCAAGGTCGAAAAACAGTCAGCCAAGCCGAGTAAAAACACTCGTTCGCTTGCAAAGAAAACAACGTAACAAAACAAACAAACAATTCAACTACTTCTTTGCGTCCAAAACGAGTACAGATGATTGTTATTTATATCCATTCGAGAGAAAAATACAAGTTTCATTCCTGAACAAAAGTAACAACGATTAAACCAAATGTTAAGCTTCTATTTATTTAATTTACCTCACTGTCCTGTGTTGTAGAGGTTTCTACCACTTGAAAATGCGTAAGCTTCAGTAAAGTAAAAACAAGCATCCGCAAAAATAGCGAACGGTTTGTCCAAAGAAAGAGCTTCTTCCACAGAGTTTGAGCTACTCGTTCCTTCCATTAATACCGGTGAACTGTTAAGTGACTTTTCTTGGTGAGATGCAAGATGCCGCGGTGAAGTGAAAGCCCTTGAAGCGTTGAATTATACTGTTTTCAACCGCACAATCTTTGAAGCTTTTCCTGAGAAAAATCTTCCGTCCTTCCTTTCATCACTTGAAAATTCACCTTCCGGAGTATCTTTTGACAAGTTCTTGATCTTTATGCTTTTTACGCGAAAGACAAACTTCGATCGAAGAAGATGAAGTTGTTTTGCTCAAAATAAAGAAACCAACTGAATGTGAAATTACCAGCCGCAGAAAGCGCGCGAAAAATTTTAACGGCCTCGATTTGGTTTGGGTGTCCCACACTTGGCTTGAGCCTGCGATCCAATCGAAAGCAAGTACCTGGTCCGCGGTCAACTTCAAAAAAACAGCTGACCTCGATGAGGTCTTAACTTGAGCCCGCGATATGGTCACGTTACACTGGTCAGCGGATACCTTGTTTTGACAGGTGTCAATTGGCTATACGATGGATGTCCAGTATCAAAGATGTACGCTGTAAAGTAGCTGGTCAGCTGGGCCAGGTGGAGTATGGCCGCCATGTTGGATTATTATGATTATTATTAGGATATTATTAATTATTGGGCGACTCCGTCGTCGTCGTCGTCGTCGTGCGTACGCGCCCACGAGCAATACCGCTAGCCATTTTTACCATGAGAAAAGCAGTTGACGGGTTTCTATAGGTATGGTGCTCCGCTTGACGGCCCTTCGGGCCGTCGGAGCTCCGCTATTAATGGGAGGGACTAGTATCTCCGACTCGCTGGAAGAAGTTCTTTCTTTGGACAACCGTTTACGGACGCGTGTTTTTAAATGGATGAGTATTTTCATGTAGTAGAAACCTCTCCAGCACAGGTGAATTAAATAAATTGAAGAGTAACATTAATTTTATTTTTTAGCTTAATCATTGTTAGTTTTGTTCAGGAATGAAACTCGTATTTTTCTCTCGACTGGTTGTAAATAACGATCATCCATATTGGTTTTGGATGCAAATAAGTTGAATTGTTTGTTTGTTTGTGTGCTTTGCTTGCGAGTGAACGAGTGTCTTTCCTCTGCTTGGCTGACTATTTTTCGATGTGCGTCAATAGTACGTGTGAAGAAAATTTTGCCCTTATGTTATCAACACGTGATCGCAATGAGTCCTCGTAAAGTTAAGTATTAATATCACTTGTGTTTTCAGAAGTTACTGAAAACCACGGATTCTGACGCCATACTGGATGGGCAAACACTGTGAAAGTTACAGTGAATGTAAGGTATTTTGACCGACTTTGAACTGCTGTAACTCCTCTACAAAAATAAAGGGGATTAGTTTCTAAAAAAGCCGTGGTGCTGCGTCGGTGGGGAGTGAAACACGAAAATTTGGTTTATCAACGGAGTTGATAATGTAAATTGACCACCGTACAGGGATTCGATTAGCTGACGTTTCGAGCGTTAGCCCTTCGTCGGAGCGAATCGAGGAATTGTGGGTTGTGTATGGTTTATATACAGAAAATGGAGCTACGCTATTGGTGGTAACATGGTAACGTGAAAAACAGGAATAAAGTAATTGAATGAAAAGCGCTCGTTGATACCGTGGGGATTAAGAGTGCCAATTTGAAAGATCAGTTTTTGCTCGAGATTTTTACGGCTTTCCGTGGTACCTTGATGTAGGGAAAGGCCGAAGATCGACATGTGTTGTTTGGAATGGTTAGAGAGATTAAAATGCCGAGCGACAGGTTTCGATGCGTCCTTGTCATCTTTCTCAACATCACGAAGATGTCCTCGGAATCGGTCACCTAGTCGTCTTCCTGTTTCGCCGATGTATAACTTTTTGCATAATGTGCAGGTTATGCAATAGATAACATTTGCGGAGCTACACGTGAAGCGATCAGTGATCTTAACAGATCGCTTAGGGCCCGATATTTTGTCAGTGTTTTGAATGAAAGGACAAGTTTTGCATCGCGAGCGCGCGCATTTAAAAGTGCCAGGCTGTTCAGTTGTTTTGAATGCGCTTCTAGCTAGAAAGTTACCTACATTTTTGTCGCGTTTGAATGAAATCAGCGGTGGTTCCGAAAAGATTCTAGCAGTTTCTGGATCATTTTGCAGTATCTTAAGGTTATTAAGAATGATGGCTTTAACTGGGTTATTATGCGGGTGAAATGTGAGGGTGAATGGAATTCTGTCATTCTTTTCCATTTGTGACGTCTGTAGTGCTGACTGTTGATCAATCTGCTGGGCGCGGTGATGGCTGCGCCCGATTGAACCACAGAATCAGGATAGCCACGTTTCTCGAAGAACTGGCACATTTCCTCTGATTTGTTGGTAAAATCAGAGTCATCACTACATAGACGTCGAAGTCTAAGAAATTGAGAATAGGGAATGGCGTTTTTGACATGAGATGGATGTGAAGATGAATACAACAAATAACTGTGAGAATCGGTGGGTTTGTAGTGCACACTGGTACATAAACCGTTGCCGCTGATAAAAACTTTGATATCAAGAAAGGCCAGGGAAGTTTCCGAAATTTCCCAGGTATATTTTAGAGCCGGATGAAAGGAATTAACGGCGGTTATAAATTGATTGATTTCATCCTTGCTAGACGAAATTGCGCCGATACAGTTGTCAATGTAGCGACCGTAGAGTTCAGGTTTAGGACCGTTGTACTGATTGAAGAATTGGTACTCGACGTAACCTACAAAAAGATTGGCGTAGTTAGGTCCCATTTTTGTGCCCATCACTACACCATTAATTTGCTTGTAATAGTTGTCAGCGAAAGAAAAACAGTTAAGTGTTAAAACTAGTTCAGCTAGGCGGAGTAGCGTTTCCGAGCTTAGTTCCTTGACGGTGCGTTGATGGAAAAAATACTTAAGTGCTTGAAGACCTTCGCTGTTTGGAATGACAGTGTATAGAGATGTAATATCCAGAGTGAAAATTAGTTTGTCTTAGCCGGTGAAATTGACATCTCGGAAAATTTCAAGTACGTGTTGACTGTCTTTAATGTAAGATGGAAAAGATTTGACGATGGGCGCCATAATCTTGTCTAAATAGCTAGAAATAAGTTCGGTAGGGCAACTACAAGCAGAAACGATAGGTCGACCCGGGTTGTTAGGTTTGTGGATTTTGGGTAAAAAGTAAATGCACGAGGTTCTCGGAGTAGTGATGATGAGATTAGTAGCGGTAGCCGGCAATTCTTGTTTGACTATTAGGTCCTGAATCGTGTCTTTGACAATTTTTTGGTTGTTGGAAGTGAGATCTTTCTCGACTTTAGCATAAAAGGAGGTGTCAGAAAGTTGCCGCAAAGCTTCTTCTTTGTAAAGGTCGGACCGCCAAACAACTACCGCGCCGCCTTTGTCGGCCGATTTGACAATTATATCTTTCCGCTTTCTGAAGAAAGGTTGGAAAATTTAGTGTCACAGTTAAATTTTAGTTTTTGAACGTCACGGCGGCACTTTTTGATGAAAAAATTTAAAGAGGCGAACTGGCTCTCTGGGGGAGTCCATTTTGATTTGCGAACACGAAGTGTTTCAAAAATATCTTTGTCAGAGGTGTTAGAATCATCTTCTTTGTCGTGGAAAAAAGCTTTTAATTGAATGCGGCGAAGGAATTTTTCGACGTCTTGCTTAACTAAAAATTCGTTGGTACGTTTCGCAATTGGAACAAAATTAAGGCCCTTACTGAGAACAGATTTCTCTGAGTCAGTTAACGGAAAGTTTTCTGGAATGGTAACTACGGTTTTATGGTTATCGAATGACGCTTGACTGGTAATTTTAGGACCTATTAAGTGTTCAAGTTTTTGGCTCTTAATTTGGTGTTTTAGAAATAAGTTCGCGCTCGCGATGCAAAACTTGTCCTTTCATTCAAAACACTGACAAAATATCGGGCCCTAAGCGATCTGTTAAGATCACTGATCGCTTCACGTGTAGCTCCGCAAACGTTATCTATTGCATAACCTGCACATTATGTAAAAAGTTATACATCGGCGAAACAGGAAGACGACTAGGTGACCGATTCCGAGGACATCTTCGTGATGTTGAGAAAGATGACAAGGACGCATCGAAACCTGTCGCTCGGCATTTTAATCTCTCTAACCATTCCAAACAACACATGTCGATCTTCGGCCTTTCCCTACATCAAGGTACCACGGAAAGCCGTAAAAATCTCGAGCAAAAACTGATCTTTCAAATTGGCACTCTTAATCCCCACGGTATCAACGAGCGCTTTTCATCATTCAATTACTTTATTCCTGTTTTTCACGTTACCATGTTACCACCAATAGCGTAGCTCCATTTTCTGTATATAAACCATACACAACCCACAATTCCTCGATTCGCTCCGACGAAGGGCTAACGCTCGAAACGTCAGCTAATCGAATCCCTGTACGGTGGTCAATTTACATTATCAACTCCGTTGATAAACCAAATTTTCCTCTACAAAAAGGCGGATTTCCAACGTTTGCCACTACTTTAAATAGTTGTATTGATATCATTCATCTAACAGAAAATTAGGCCATTAAAGATGGTACGAGGTCTGTAAATTGGAATTATAAATTTTCTGATGAAGCTTCTAATTTCGCGGTAATTTGCATAATTTTTGATTACAAGGGTTTGTATGAAATCTTAAAAAAATGTTTACGGTCGTTATAGCCTGAATCTGTATATATATTTCATGAAAATAATCTCGGTATCGGTTTCAAAAGCCATTTTCGCTATGAAAATCGTGCCTTCGTGGCGGAGTTACAGCCGTTCCAACTCGGCCAAAATCCCATAAATTCGCTTTAACCGCATTGTCCCCCAGCCAAGATGGCGTCAGAAACCGTGGAAAGGTCTGTTTCAGTAACTTCTGAAAACACGCGTGATATTAATCTTTAATTTTACTCGGCTCCATGCGATTACCTATACTAATGTAGGGCCAAGTGCGTCTTCATAACTATATTTTGGAAAAATTGCCGAGATTCCATAGAAATTAGTTAGATTCAACTTGGTGTTTAAGTTGACATATTCTCGACTTTCATGTGACGTCATCCACCGCTATTCAATTACAGTGTCCGCCATATTTGTGCCCCTCTTTTCTGTGAAATGTATGCCGTTCCTCTAGTGTTTTCCTGTTTTCGGTTAGAAATCATGACTCATTTTAGTAACAATAAATGTCTGTGCCTGTATTGTCAAAGTATGCTACTTCTCTCGAAAGTCATGTAACGTTATCTCAAGAAGATCGAGAATATAGGCATTGATCCACTCAGTATCCCTAGCGAAGAGTTTGATCCCGAGTGTTTACCTCCGGTGGAACAAATTGATTTGTTCAGCTACCTAGTTCTGACGCCAAGCCACTACACAAATGATCAATTCAAGAATTACAAGAGCCTAGAAGCATACAACCAAGTGGTGTCAGGATTTGTGGCCTCTGTAAGGGGAAAGATCGTCGCCGGTGGAAAGCATGTGGTGATTACGAACGTGCGACATTCGCAGCGTATGAATGACTCTCTTGTTGAACTATGGATCATAGCTGGAAGCGATGGCTCCATTTTCTCTGCACACTGTGTAGGCTGTAAAGCAGGCCTAGCTGAATCGTGCTCGCATGTCGCTAGCGTCTTGCTTTACATAGAATGTTGGACAAGAATCAACGGGAAGCTGGCCTGTACGCAAGTTAAATGCACGTGGCTCCTTCCTACATACATTAGCCAAGTGTCGTATGCAAAAGCCAAAGACATTGACTTTACTTCCGCTAAAAAACTGAAGGAGAATCTGGTCAAAAGGATTGGTTTTCTTGATGGATGCGATCAAGGCCAGTCTTGCACTTCAAGTGCGTCGAACACGCAGATCCCTCCGGCACGCGTCTCGACTCATGTCTCAGCAGATGAAATGGAAGATGTTTACAAGAAACTAAACCAATGTGACACCAGAGCCGTAGCATTAACTTTGATCGATCTTTACACTGAACAATTTATTTCAAAAGCCGCCACGTTCCAGTTCCATCTGATCTGTATGAAACCAGCAATTTAGACCTGGAATATCCTGACCTTTTGCGTAAATGCTTAGATGTCCAGCTAGACATTTCAAACGAAGACATCAAAATTGTGAAAGAAGACACAAGAGCCCAAGCAAAAGAATCAGGTTTTTTCAGGCATCGGGCTGGCAGGATTGGTGTTTCCGTTTGTGGTGCTGCCTACCACACCAATCTTGCACAGCCTTCCCAGTCATTTATTCAGTCTATCTGTTACCCTCACTTGTTCAAACTCAACACCAAAGCAATCAAGCATGGTATCAAGTATGAAGACTATGCTATCAAAGCATATGAACAATACATGATATCTAAACATGTTAACTTTAAGCTTGAAAGGTGTGGTATGTTTATAAACAAGGACTACCAATTCATCCATGCTACACCAGATTTCTTAGTGTCATGTGATTGCTGTGGACTGGGCTGTGGAGAGGTGAAATGTCCCATTTCTATCCCAAATGGTGATTTTGGAAAGTACCTGTTGAAGAAGAATTGTTGTTTCGAAAAGGTGGATATGGAAATGAAGTTGAAGAGAACACATAAACTATTATTATCAGGTACAACAGCAGTTATTTACTCTGCCTGATAGGAAATTTAATGACTTTGCTGTAGGTAGGATTGATCCCCATGGAAATGCAAACATTGTATGTGACCGGATTTACCCTGACCCACAACATTCCAAGACTGTGATGACCAAGTTGGAACCTTTTTGGAGAATTTGTGTTCTTCCAGAGCTACTAGGAACATGGTACACAAGGAAATGTCATGTGCTGAACAGACTTCCCAGTGACAATGCCATCTGCTTTTGCAGAGGGCATCCCAGTGATGACATGTTGTCTTGTAGTAACTCTGACTGCCCATATCGTCAATTTCATACTGCATGTTTGGCACTAAATGAAGTTTCCATTCCAAAACAGTGGTATTGTCCTCACTGCTGCAGGCTACCACAATTTAAAAAAGGCAGGCATGCTACTAACAAAAAGACAGTTACTCCATCTACTGTTAATAAAGATGCAATGCTTTGTAACAATATCTGCATTTGCAAATTAAACGCAACTGAAGCAGATAGGCTAGTGAAATGCCACAATGCTGCCTGTAACAATGGTAACTTCTTCCATTTGGACTGCTTGGGGCTAAAACGAATGCCCAGCAACGTAAAAACTACGTGGTTGTGTGGATCATGTAAAGGAAAGAAGTCAAAAACAAACAAGCAGCCTACCACTTCTACTTCACTGGAATCATCTGATCAGGATTCTGATAGTGAGAGCATGGATGATGTCATAATCACTAAAGTAACAACTAGCACTGTTGACAAGTTTGGTTCCCTAGCAAAGCTAAATGATGAAGACTACACTATTATCAGAGGTCCCACAGGATGGCTCACATGTGATATCATCCAGGCTGCTCATGTACTTTTACAAGAGGCAAACCCCCTGCTTGAAGGCCTACAATGACCAACTCTGAGACAAGTGAGGAACTTTGATGTTGTGTCAGGTGACTTTGTTCAAATACTTCATACAGGAAGTGACCACTGGGTTTGCGTAACCTCACTGGGTTGCATGCCTGGTATAGTGAATGTGTATGACAGTTTGTACAATGATGTCATTAGCCAGGAGATTGAGGAGCAAGCAAATGACTTACTTGGAGGACAGTTGATCAGTTTAGACTATGTACCAGTACAACAGCAAATTAATGGTAGTGACTGTGGAATTTTTTCTATTGCTTTTGCCACATGTCTTGCTTTTGCTGTTGATCCCGGCCATGTTACTTTTGATGTTTCAAAGATGCGTTTACACTTACTAGATTGTTTACAAGGTGGCAAAATAACCATGTTTCCAATTTTCTAGCATGTTTAACTATTGGTCACAAAGATCAAGATTTTTCAAGAACCATGACTTAATATTAAGAAAAATAAGAACAATATTTAAACAGGATAACCCATCAGTGTAACAAGCACTGGTATCAAAGGGGGTCCTGTGATTAAATTATTAATACATGTAAGAAATGGATATAAAAATACAAAAGGATAAAAGATTTAAAAATTGATAATCTAACAATCTAAAAATGCAAAAGAAAAAAAGTATATATACAATTATGGTAAGAGGAAAAAGTCTTTAAAGAGCCTTAAAAATTCACATCCTGTCTTAATTTGGCGGGGGAGGCTATTAAAATCCGTTGCTCTGTTAAAAAAAAGACCCCTTAGGTTAACTTTCGGAATATGAATATCATTACAGCGTCTAGTCACCACTGTGTGCACAGAGGTAATAGTTATAATAATAATAGGTATTAAGATTAAAATAATTATTCAGATAAGGTGGTACTAGACCATCAACACATTTTCTAGTTAACAAGACAATGTGAAGTTTTTGCCTATAGGTAATGGTACAAGACCAAAAGCAGCGATCAACTCTTTAGTATGCAAACTAGAGTTTGGAAAAATTAACTTCGCAGCGGAAAAATTAACTTCGCAGCTGTCGAAATCGAACCACGCCTTCAACCCCTGGACAACGAGCGATTTCATTTGAGGAGCGCTGTTACAAGTTCTGAGGCAAGGTTGGACATCAAAGCGGGGGGCTTCTGGGCAAGAGGAGTTACGGCATTTTTTGATGTTAGAGTTACGCACGTCAACTCCAGGTGTTACCAGAGCAAGCCAACATCAGAAGTGTTCAAAGAGCAAGAAGAAGAGAAGAAGCTCAAGTACCAGCAGCGGGTGTTAGATGTAGAAATGGGTTCGTTTACGCCTTTAGTGTTTGGAACCAATGGCGGAATGGGAAACGAGTGTCAGCGGTTCTTAAAGCATCTCGCAGACAAGATAACTCAGAAAGACACCGAGCCTTATCATGTTGTAATCACTTGGCTCAGGACACAGATCTCGTTTGAACTCTTAAGATCGGTACGTGCATGCGTCAGAGGTTCGCGAACGCCGTTTCGTAGCAAGATAGAGCAATCTTTGGACTGTAAAATAAATGTCGCTAGTGCGGATATCTGAAATACGTGTCTATATGCTTTTATACTTAGGGCTTTTTATGGACACTGGTTTAGCCGTCATTAGTATAATTCGATTGTATGATCTTAATATCTCTGCATAATGGGATTCTTAATTTTATAAGATTTTGAACTCTTATTATTAATTATATCTATTTCCTCTTCTTTTATTTAAGGTTAAGTTACTTCTAATTTTTTTTATAGTGTTTTGATGAATTAATTAGATTTTTTGTAACAGCAGGTTGATTGTAAATAGGATTTTAATTGAGGTTTTGTAATATTCTTTTCTTTATAATAATAATAATAATAATAATAATAATAGTAATGAAACAATAAAAATTATCCCTATTTACAACTTCGCAGCTGAATGCTGCAGACTCTCGAAGGTATCAAAGTTCACTTTTCCACACCAATGCCAGGCTACATCACAATAGTCAAAAATTGGTACGATCATTATCTTGTAGATGTGTTCAGCTGCAGCCATGGTATGTAAGAGAAATTCTCAAATGCCTAAAAATGCCCAATTTCCTCGAGACCTTGTAAACTATGTGCTCAATATAGTTGTTAAAACTCAAGTGATGATCAATCACGACGTCAAGATATTATGTATTATATATTCAGTGTGCATAAATGTAAATATTAGTTTTGATCGTAGTTACTGTTTGACTTATAATTCAAAAGTGCATGGTACATTTGAACACTGTTATTAAATTTGTTATGAGGGAAATTAACACAAGGTAAAAAAAACACTTTTGTGGTAGTTTGCATTGGTTCTAATGGTGCACTCAAATGTAAAACTTGATGCATGTAGCATAGGTAAGTTTTCTGATAAGGTAAAGTTTATGTTTAATCACTT
Organism: Pachyseris speciosa; assembly: GCA_016490735.1. Taxonomy (NCBI): domain Eukaryota; kingdom Metazoa; phylum Cnidaria; class Anthozoa; order Scleractinia; family Pachyseridae; genus Pachyseris; species Pachyseris speciosa. Next base: position 828,213 of record JAEMWC010000165.1, on the reverse strand, counting down.
GAAATAAAGAATTTCCATAAACATAAATACTACTGTAGAGCTACTTATGATGGAACTGTAAAGAATACATGTATGCATGCTTACTTTGTAAATGATACTGTACAATAAAAATAACCAGCTGTTAAATATCACATAACTTTTTGGGACTTGCATAAATATCTGGACTTCAATAGATCCTATGCAAAAATGGCCGCTGTTTAAATGTTCTTTTGTGTATATTCAAATTGGTCCAACTAACCTTGATCTTGGGAATAAAATTCAAAACAATATGTTATCTTGAACAAGGATAGTTGGGCCAATTTGAATTTAAATGAGAATAATATTTAAACAGTGACCATTTTTTCATAGGGACTATCACTACCACCCACTAAAACTGCCACAGAATTGGCCTACTAATTACTTCCTATAAAAATAATTATCTGTAAGTCATCACAAACCCACAAAGTGGGATGGCTCCTGGCATGAAATTCTTGCAAAAACTTCATTTTGACTACATTATATTTCTTATTTGGTGATTAAGCAACTACTGCTTCCCTTCAGCTTTCATATTTGCATTTAAAGTAAACCACAAGTTATAGTTAGTTTATGTTTACCGTACATTATACTTCACAACAACAACTTTGTGCAACCAAAACCCATTCATGTTGTACATGAACATATTTTTTCCAGTTTTCAAAAATACACTTAAGAAGAAAAAACTAATCATCATCCAAATGATAAGTACAATGTGTTCATTATGAAACAAATATTTATTGTAGCCTTAAAAAAACAGCATGTTGTTACATGTACATCTATTTGCCTGCAGCTCTGTTACAGTACATGTAAATGGTTTGAACCTGGGATTAATACATGTAGTTGATCATGTGGTGTGATCCTTCAGGTGAGAGTAGTGCTGAAAAGGACTGTTGTATATTCAACTGACAAACAATTCACTACTTGACTCTGACAATTACTTCCACTCAGGTTGTCAACATGTCAGTCACTACCACCAACAACAGTCCTTTTCAGGACTACCCTCACCAAGAGGATCATCCCACATGACCAACTGTAATTCTCTATGTAGCCCACTGGAGGCTGACAGCTGCTGTCAGTTAGTGCTTCTAGACTGGGGACTTCTTAGAAGGGGGCAACAAAGGGACTAAATAGAGGCTGGAGACTAAAAAGAGGAAATAAGGTACATCAAGAAACATTGGTGGTCTAAGGATAACAACACACTGTTTCACCTGACACAGCAAATTAATCAAATGGCACAATTGGTGGACAAAAATTAACAAGGGCTGAAACAAACCCTTAAAATACGGTCAATTATGGAAGTCCATTAGGGTTACAACTGAGGAAATGTGTGGGTAACGTTCCTTCTAATATGGTGTATTTACGCCTTAGCAGACCAATCACTCTCTCAACATGAATTCTCACACTTGCTATCCCTCTTGACCCCTCCACATCTACAGGATCCAGCTGCTCTTTACCCTTGGTAAAGGCTGGGATGATCAGCTTTCCTTGTTGCAGGCCAACACTTTCTGTAATTGTAAAGCCACGATCAGCCATAACAGTGTCTCCTGGGCACAGTTTGTTCAGGAACCCACAGTTCTCTGTTAAGAACTTATCCGATGTTCGTCCACCCCAAGCCTCAGAGACAAAGCAGATTGCTCCTTGAGGTGTGATGCCAATGAGCACCTTGATAGTGTTGTGGCGCTTGTAAGATGAAAACGTTTGTGCTCGTGCTCGAGCCAAAAGATTCGTTGGTTTCTCTATGAAAACTTCGAAGCAGTCAATAATTACAGTCACTTTACGGCCAAATGTATATTGGAAGCATATGGGCATGGTTTTCCAAAGATGTTCTCTGTCAGGCCTGTTGATGAAGCAAGACAACCTGGCATCCATAACAGTTATCCATGAATTGAAAATTCTGGACACACTTGACAGCGAAACATTAAAGCGATAGGCCAGATCCTGAAAAGGAACATTTAGCCGTAGCTTAATTAGGACCATTACAAATTCTTGAAATTTATCAAGAACTGTTGCACGACGAGGCACATGTGGAGCCACATGCTCAAACACAATCAGGAGTACATCGTATGAAGGCAGACCAGTGTAAAATCGCACTTTCTATGATGAATCAAAGTACTCTTGGGTTGGAGCTTTATACCCAGTCTTCGCAAACATGTACTGAAGCTCTTCTGTTTGTACCTCAGCATTTGCTGAGTTGACTGGTGAATCGTTGCCACTTCGTGGACCTCGGTTTCATCAACATGTGTTGTACAACACGAAAGGTCGTCGATATTTGCTTCAGAAGCGCATTCGACATTTTTACCGTGAAAATGAATGTTCTGGACAGCAGTTCCACTTTGATCGAGTTCCTTTCTTTTTTTCACGACTTCAGTTTCTTGCTGTTCAATGATTCGATTCCTGCGTTCCTTCACTCTGTCAGCTCTTCCCTTCGCCACTTCTCTCTGTTTATTTTCGTCGGTTTTTCTGTATTCCTTCTTCCCTAGGTTCAAACGTGGAACCCAGTCAACGTTGTGGCGATCCCAGACAGGAGCAGCCTTTCCCGACACAAAGTGGAGGCCGCAAACTCGTTCGCTGTCGAGAACCTTCTTTGTGTTTGTGTCGCCGCGACTGATGGCCGAAATCCACAGCCTTCTCCTCTCTCTTGTCAGCTCTTCGTGCTCTTCTCCTTGATTAGTAACAATCGTTGGGATCGAAGCAAAAGTTACACGATGTTTTCCGCTTTTAGAACCGCATCCAACCACTATACATAGAACCATAGTCGAAGTCAATCTCACATTACCCTCTCTTGGTTTAACTTTGAAGGGCACAAAGATGGCGGGTAGCAACCGTTGTCAAGGGTGCGGTCATGTGGGTGAAAGTCGAGAATATAACATATACGTTTCACTTGACATATATGACACATCTGGCCTTAATTCATTGACAGCCGATGGCATGGGTTTCTTTGTGCGAATTTGACCATGTAACCCCACCTTTGCACAACCTGTTCAAACTTAAGTAATCAGCAAATTCATGATACAAGGTGTAAGAGTCGTATCAAGAAAAGCGGATCAAGTTTGATAACAATAGGCTTTGTTCTAAGACCAAAAAAATGACCTAATATGGTCATTTTTGAACAATAGCGGCAACAGGTTCAAAATACACGCGAGACTTCCGAAATTTCGGATTAGCATACGAGCGGCAAGTTTAAATGATCGGAAAGACCGAAGAAAATACAAATTCTCCCTGGGGGAGGGTATGCTGGTAGAGTTCTTTCGGTGGAAAAAGTTACGCTGGGGTGGCTGGTGGAGATAGCGGTTGCTATAAAAACTATCAAACGCTGCAGTTTACGTCAAGTATAACATCGGCATTGCTTGTTTCAGTACTATATGCTTTGCATCTTTCAGCTTCAACCTGGAAAAAGATATGTACCAGTCCATTATTCGTGGGCAGGAAAGAAAAGTATACAGTCGAGTGAAATTATAAACGAGGACTAGGCAAGATCGTAAGCTGCGGTTATGGTTTGGTCAGGGATGAATAACTGGAGATTGAAAAAGCAAATATATATCCACGCCGTTTGCTTCGCTTGCAAGTCGTTCATGTAACCTACCTTATACTGTCTCAGATATGGCTCTTCATCAAGCTCCGGAGGTTTGTGCCAAGAAGCATTCGGTACACTCATCAGAAGCTTCATGTCACCCGCTCTAAACGCGATTCCTTCATAAATTGTGATGGTGGACAAGCCGTGAATTTCTTTCTCGGATTTAACGTCAATATTGATGAGTAACTCCTTTCTAGGTGATGGCTCCCCTTTAGAAATGGTGCTCCACACGTTCATGCCATCCAGTGGAGTTTCCTTATAATCCAGGGTACCACCTACATGTATTGAAGAAAGCAAAGCAGTGGCTGAGTTCGCGGTTAACAAGGCATCTTTTAATATTGTATCAGTAATATTTCTTTAGCACAGCAAAACTATGGCGTTTCGTAGAGATATGATTTTTAGCAGTGTTTCTTAAGTTTTTCCAGGATAAACACTGGGCGCTTTCCTTTCCCATGGAAAACCGGGTTGTTCCGATAGTAAAACAACTTGAACAGACTTTTCCACTGGGAATGTTTTCGAAACGATATAAAGAAATACCCTCTGAGGTATTCGTCTCCTCTTATTTTTGATGGTAGATCGAAAAATCCTGTACCATCTGTCGGCCTACAAGTTTCTTCTCTTTCATGAATTAAACGCGCGGTTTGCTGCTGTTTTTTTTTGCAAATGCATGTAATGGCAAGCGTCTATCGTTTTGGATGTCAAACCAGGGCGCTCGAGCTCTTTCGGTGGCTACAGGATGTATTCTGGCTACTGCTATTCCGGTTTAGAAATAACAGAATACGCGGAATAAAGGTCCCTAAATAAAACGAATTTGTAGAACCTGGATATTCCTTGCGAAACTGACCCAAGACCAGCACACAGAGTAGTCTGGACTGAGCCTTCAATCTAAATTCCGGTGCCATGCCGCACACACGGGACTGGCGGGCCACCCACGATTTTCCCGTCAAATAATTCTGCCTGAACCGAGCACACTTTTGTGTTCACTATGGTATAACGAGCAGAATGAAGAGAGTAGTATCCTATATATTATGAAAACGGAATACTTCAACTTCAACTTCTTTATTATTACATGGTATCGGTCGGTCATGTCGGCGGGCGCTCCGCACATGCCGGCATAAAACTCAAAACGTACCAGTGTTTTATGTCGTAAAATAAAATGAGTCAAGTTAAAAATCTACAAAAGCAAAACCTTAACTAACTAAAGGAGGAGATTCAAGCGGTAAAGAGTGAACTCCAGAAGCTGAAATCGATTATCGAGCAACAACGACTTCAAGCGGACATCGAGCAAGTTGGAGACGCTGCAACAAGATATGGTAACAGTATCCAAAAGAGTGTTGATTTCTTATGTGAGGACCACCATATAACGAAAAACTTTCGAGAGGCTATGTCGAAAGAACTTGACAATCTAAGCCGTAAGCTTGAAGCGATTTCTACAAGAGTTGACAGCTTGGACGCCGCCATTGATGACTTACAGAAGTACAGCTTTCAGTACAACGTCAAAATTATTGGCTTTCCTGAACAGGATGAACATGAGTTTGCTGAAACCACCACGCAGTTGTGTTTAAAGCTTTTCCATGCTATCGGAGCCAAGGGAGTGACGAAAAACGACATTGATATCGCTCACAGAGTGAGTAGTCGAAGGGCTGACCGCCATTACCCAAGACCTATTGTGTGTAAGTTTATAAGACGACTGGCCAAAGGAGAAGTCATGGCTCATCGCAATGAAATCTCGAACTTAAACCCTGATGATCTGGATTTATCTGATGATTTTCACACAGCAAATATCCGCATTCATGAACACTTGATCTCGAGATTACAGCAACTTCTTAGCGAAGCAAACAAATTGAAATCTACACATCAATTCCAGTACGTCTGGGTAAAGAACTCTGAGATTCTGGCTCGTAAATCTAGTAGTTCTCAGGTATTCAAATTAAAACGTATGGCCGATCTTGACAACCTGAAGCAAAGCTTGGCCTGTAATCCAACTCAGGATTAAGGAGATAAGTGTCTTAACTGTTTTTTCGTTCATAATCTTAATGATGTGATACAGTTATTGGTAATGGCGACACACAAAGAGATGAAAAATCTCGCTAAAGAAAACAAATTGCTGTTGATGGAATTGCCATATTATAACTGTAAAGATCTGAAAAATGCCCACCCGCAGTATAACGCTCTACTGTACTCTAATCTAGCCTCCAGGAAATCGATCTATTCATTTAATAGTTTGTATGATCTTGGCCTTTTTCAGAACGATTCCATAGACAAAACGATTGATCCTGATGCTAACTTAATGACAACAAGTAAAATTCGTTCGAGCTACTATTCGCCTCATAGCTTCTCCGTGAAGTTTGAAAATACCACAAATAAGGATGTCGTATCCGATTTCTCTATTCTTCACACTAATATAAGAAGCTTAAGAAAAAATATTGAACATTTTCAGTGTCACGTACTCAGTGAGGTAATATATAATTTCACGGTATTAGGTGTTACAGAAACGCGATTATGCGAGGGCGAATCTATTGATTTTATACCACAACTACCTGGCTTTTGCTTTGAATTTGTTAAAACCCCGTTGTCTGCCGGGGGTGTTGGTCTTTTTATTAATGAGAACTATAAATATCGAGTCTTAGAATGCTCTAACAATTCCTCTTATCAAGCTTTATGGATTGAAATTTTACTACCAAATCACAAGAAAAATATCTATGGCATTGTTTACCGACAACATAATAATGCAGATCAATTTCTTGACTATCTTTCGGACTCCCTCGAGTATTTCAGTAATCATAATAACAATATATATCTCATGGGAGATTTTAATATAGACTTGCTAAAATATGAAAACTGTAAATACAGCCAGACACTGTTTCAGTGTATGCAAAGTTTTTCTATGCTTCCTACAATTGATAAACCAACACGAGTGTATGGGTCCTCAGCGACTTTAATTGACAATATCTTCACAAATAACCTGACGAATAACATTTCTAGCGGCAATATCGTCACCGACACAACCGATCATTTTTCGCAAGTCTGTATTGTCAATGTAAACAAGCAAAAATTACCACATACAAAAAAGACTAAATTTAGGGATTATTCCAGCTTTAATGCTAATGAATTCATGAATGATTTAAGTGCAATAAATTGGGAAGAGGTTTCTGGTAATTGCGACGTAAATAAGTCGTTCTCTCACTTTTATAAAACCATAAATCATGTAGTTAATAAACATGCACCGCTCAGGGATGTTTCAATGAGAAAACTAAAAATGCTAACTAAACCTTGGCTAACTGCTGGACTAAGGAAATCTATAAAGGTGAAGAATAAATTGTTCTTTGAATCAAACTGGCCGAAATATAAAATGTATAGAAATAAGTTAACAACCCTTATTCGATTGAGCAAACAACGTCACTATCAAAGGTTTTTTGACTCTAACATAAAAAATACACGATCGACATGGAAAGGTATTAACGAAATATTAGGAGATATGAAGAAAAGGAAGAAATCAAAAAGAATTAACTTCATTCGTTCTAACGAGCATAGCGTTTTATCAGATGATCCTAAAACGATTGGTAACACACTCAACAAATACTTCTCGTCAATAGGGCAGAAACTTGCAACCGATATTCCTGAAGTTTACATTAATTTTTCTGATTATCTCGATCCACCTTTGCGGAACAGTTTTTATTTTGATCCAATTGTACCGCAAGAAATTGAAACAGAAATTACCTTGTTGCCATACAATAAAGCCCTGGGGCTTTATTCTACCCCTGTTAAACTGTTAAAACTTGCTAAATCAGTCATATCCATACCGTAAACCAAAAAATTTTAACCAGTCTGTACTAACAGGGGTTTACCCTGCAAAACTTAAATATACAAAAGTAATTCCAGTGCATAAGGGTGAAGACGAGACGTTACCTGAAAACTATCGGCCAATTTCTTTGTTATCAATCTATAATCGTTTATTTGAGAAAATTTTATATCGTAGGCTGATAAAGTTTATAGACAAGAATGATATTCTTTATGATTTACAATTTGGCTTTCGCAATAAACATAGTACCCAGCACGCGATTCTTGATATTGTGAACTCCATACATTCTAATATGGACAAAAGAAAGTACTCTTGTGGAATATTTTTAGATCTTAAGAAAGCATTTGAAACCGTTAACCATGAGATTCTTTTGACTAAACTTGAACACTATGGAATAAGAGGAGTTATAAATTCTTGGTTTAGATCATATCTTTCGGATCGCCGACAGTCGATTGAAATAGAGAAATGCATATCTGAAAATGAAACGATCGTATGTGGAGTGCCTCAAGGCTCTGTACTTGGACCCTTGTTATTTTTGTTATATATTAATGACATCCATAAATCTCCAAGGAATTTACTTTTCATCTATTCGCAGATGATACAAGTCTAACTTATGCAAATGACAACTTACGTACTCTTGAACTAACTGTCAATAATGAACTTGAGAAAGTAAGTGCATGGCTTCATGCTAACAAACTAACGCTCAACGTCAAAAAGTCTAATTATGTAATTTTTCGTCCGCGCCAAAAAAAATACTTTTCATTCCTCAAATTAAGATTTTTAATCCAACTTTAAATAGTCGAGTAACTCTAGAGATGAAGGACTTTGTTAAATATTTGGGCATAATGATTGATTCTGAACTATCATGGAAGCATCATATTGACTTTATCTGTCACAAAATTAGTAGATCGGTTGGAATAATTGCTAAAATGAGGCATTACATTCCACGGCATCTCCTTTTAAATTTATATCATACACTTATTTCTCCTTATTTAAATTATGGTATCTGTGCATGGGGCAACTGTCCACAGACCTACCTCAATAAGATACTTGTTCTGAAAAAACGTGCTATAAGATTGATCTATTTTTCTAAACCCAGAGACCATGCAATCCCTTTTTTTATTGAAGCAAACTGCCTTCCTTTGCAGTCCTTGTTTTTCCAACAGTTAAGCTATTTAATGTATGACGTTCATGCTAAGACAGCTTCTAAAAGTCTTCTCGATAAGTTTGCGAAAATCAATACAAAACATCATTATAATACGCGATTATCTACAAAAGAATGCTTCTCTGTTAAATTCTCTAGAACCGAAAAAATGAAAAAATCTTTTACTAGAATTGGTGTGTCTATTTGGAATTCTATTCCACTTTCTGTTAAGACTCTTAAAGTTTCTAATTTTCGTAAAAAAATTAAATCACTACTCCTTAATGTTCTAGGTAATGAAGATAATTATTTGAATGTTAATTATTTAATAGAATATTTTGTGAAGTTAACCTGATATGTTGTATATACTTCCAGTCGTATATACTTCGTAGTCTTTTTCAAATAACAAAATCCCTTGTACTTGAATTTATATGTAAGGTGTTTTCTTTCTGTATGCCTTTGTAATTCTCTTTTGTTTTTGTAATTTAATAACGCCTAAATTAAAGTCTTGTCCTGCCTAGATTAGCATTATAGCTATTTGCAGGACATGAAGTATTGTAAACTTTATATTTCTTTAAATAAATACATTGTTGTTGTTGTTGTTGTTATGCACTATTTACATCAATTACAACTTGTTAATACTATAATACTTTCGACAGATGATATATATAATAGATGATAAAACCAAAGAACAACAACAACAAAAAAAAGATGTGTGCGTGGCAACCAGAGTAGCCACTGGCTTTCGAGCTGGTTCCCACCATGCTAAAGGTAAATGCGGCACTAAACAAAAAATGGACAATAAATATTAGGTTTCAAAGGAACGAGAATACCCTCTCCTCAGGTATTCGTGTTCTGGAATGGTCCCCAAAGAACGCATCCTAAGTTAAGTGAAATGACTGCTGATTTTATTTGATAAATACCTGCAAGGTTTACAAGTGTAGGAAACCAATCTGTAACATGCACCAGCCCCTTGCATCTGACACCACTCCTACCAAGCATGTTCCCATGGACGAAACTGACCCCTCTCACCCCTCCTTCCCATAAGTCAAACTTTCCCCCACGTAGTGGCCAGTTGAATCCGCCGTGTTCGATCCACCCTCCATTGTCTGTTGAGAAAATCACCAGAGTGTTCTCCCATAATCTGAAGGAGAGAGAAAAAATAGTGAGAATTAAGGGTTAATAATTCCAGTTGATAAGGTGGACATCTTCCCGCAACTAAGAGCGGGAGACAAGGACGAATTAACGATGTAGACGTTAGCAAGGAACTTGCGTAACAAGACCACTCATAGTTGCTGTTCAAGATAACTGAATCGATGTTATTTTCATAGGTAGAAAAACGTTTTCTTTTGGACGTGCTTTCGTAAAAGGCTTCTGCAATCTGGAAATAGCTGTCCACTATGCAGTCGCCCTAAACTTCTCAAATCAGTCATTCTAAGTTTAAAACTGTGCTTACGAAATGTTACAGAGAAGGCATGCCACCTCCCTCCATAACTATTAAACATGCAAACCCTGTGGCAAGCCATGATCTCCAGTCAGAGTTTTTGTGATCTGCTTAAAACCAGCGAGAGTTTATGTCAGATGACATCAGGTTTTTAAGGGTCGAGTTTAGTTAAGTTATCTTTGCTGGGTTTAGAGTGCTCAAAAGCCTATGGTACTATCAACTATCAACCATAATTGCCCAGGGTCAATAATTAGTTGACAGCCACTCTTAGAGCTGTTTAAAAAAGGTGGTATCTACTTGCGTACCCAGCATCCTTCATGGCCGCTGTGATGTTGCCAATAGCTTCATCTAGAATATCCACCATACCAGCATAGGTTTTGCGAGATTCATCCTTGATAAAACTGTATTTGTCTGTGTACTGTTTTGGAGCTTGGAGTGGAATATGGACATTTTGGAATGCCACGTACAAAAATAATGGAGTAGATGCATTGTGCGACTTGATAATTTTCTGCGCTCGCTAAAAACAGTTAAGAAAGGCGTTAAAAATATCAAGATAACTTTAAGGTGACCACATCTAGAAAGTGACATTTTACTGAAATGCATCAAGAAATGAGTTAATGTCACACATGCACATCAATGTAGATGTGCTGTATTGAGCAAATATACCTTAATCACATTCTCCGTAATGAGCTGGACCTAGCGTGCACACGAGGCTTAAACGGGGGAATCTTTTAATATGCAAATGTATTCCTCCGCAAGAGCTTCGAGTTCGTGCTAGATTCAGTTCAATAGCAAGAATACGAATATGGTCTGTTGAAAGAAAGAAAGAAAGAAAGAAAGAAAGAAGTGAGAAATAAAGCACAATATTAATAAGGCATATTTCAGGCAAGGAGACCATGGAGTCTATACATTACCCTAGCAAAATTCCAAATAGGTGACCTGGGATTGTGTTCATTAATGGACATTTCAGCGCTTGCATTTTTTAGTGAAGGCTTGCATTCAGGGCGAGTGGGGTAGGCTTTATCGTTGTGGGGAATTTGTCGTTTCAAAGTTGGATGGGTTTGAAAACAAGAGCTTGAACATACCAAGCTGTTAACAGCTTAAAACAGCAAACCCCAACAGGAAATATGTGAAAAAGTCATCAAATACTCTTTATTTGTCAGGGCTCCCATTGATAGCAGGTCTTTTGTATATAAGTCCTGAAGGGACTACCCTGTTTAAATAAAGGTGTTCACCTCACTTCACTTCACAATTGAGGGACACCAAACTAATGAAAACAATGGTTTACAGTTTTAACTGCCACTCGGAGATGCAATGAATTTAAAAGTATCTGCCAACTTTCAGAGTGTAAATGTAAACATATCAGGAGTACACAGAAATAATTGAGAAACTAATAAGCATCTCATGTGGTCGACTGGGAGCTGCGTTACTCTTTGGGGAGGAGAGTTAAATAGAACTCTTCTAAAAAGGACCACGTGCATGTGGGAGGTAGCTGCAATGTTCATTAGGTCGTGGGTCGAGGTAGTCAAGGACAAGCGCATTAGGGACTTGAGAAAACATGGTGAATGTAAGATACAGGTGATCGACAGTTTCAGTTTCTACGTGTTCAGTCTCTCGGGTGGATATTATATCTGGCGATGAGGAAATGTCGGACAGTGAATAACACACGGCACCGAAACCTAAGGTTGCAGTACCACAAACGTTCTCAGCAGGAACGGCCACACAACTAGCTGTCATTCAATGCCCGAACTGAAGGACGTTAGAATGCACGTGATCACTGCAGACACAGACCCCGACGTAACCGGCCGCCGCTGAAAAAAAAAATGGAAAAACCAAAATCTCACTCGTTTCAGGTATTTCGGGATTTCAAATACCCAAGATCGCGTCGACGCACTTCACATTTACGGCAGTGCATTGTGCAAATTTGCGAACTGATCGAATCTCTCAAGGACGTCACACTCCTTTCACCGTCAACGTCAGGTGAGGACGGTGAATTAGACAAAAGTATAGCCAAGCTGGACAACCGTTTCATCACTACGGTCAAGCCCGATTGCACTCGCAGTAAACTACGCAAGATGTTTCAAGTGAAAGGGGCATCAATCGCTCAGTATCATATGTGGTTGTGACTTTTTGTGGCTAAATGTAGCCTCGCGGACCATGATGATGCAAACCACAAACCTTGATCGACAAGAAACTACGCAGAGAAGCAATGGTTAAAAGGTACACTATCCAACAGCTTTTGGAACCCGAAGGAAATAAAGAGGACATTGACAGACAAGCACATGGCATGGAAAATGTGCTCACCTCCCTTAAACAGTTCCAGTGAATAGAGTACACGAAAGGAGAACCCAGAATTCCAAAGGACAACGGCACAAAAAGAAAGCTACCTCCCAAACAGAAGGAAGACAATAGGAACATCTGCCAATACTACGGATTCGACCATTCGGAAAAACATGCTTCCATGCAAAGGGAGACAGAAAGGCACAGATAACAAAAGATGCGAAGGAGAAACAGCGACTAAAGGAGCTAGGAGTTATTGAAACAGTGCCAGACAACTAACCCACCACCTGGTGTATCAGCCCAGTGATAGCACCCAAACCACACAACCCGGAAGCCATAAGGTCCGGCTCAAAGACATGAGAGTGCCCAATACCGCCATTCTCAGTCTGGCAACTTAAGCCCTGACCGTAGATGATATAAAGTTCAGGCTCCAGGCGCCACAGTTTTCAGCGTCCTTGACAAGAACGAAGATTATCGCTTGCTGTAGTTAGACAATCTGGCAGACACACTATCAACGTCTAGGGGACAAACGGAAGAATATGATACAAAAGGCTGAATTACGGAACAATCTCCACACAAGACATCTTCGAAAAGGCAATGGACGACACCATAGAGGCTCTAAACTGTGTCCTTCATATCAGAGACGACTTCATTGTGCTTGCGGAAAAACACCAAGAACCATGACAACGCCTTCATGAACCTCTTACAACGATTCAGAGATTTCGAACTCATCTTTAATGCCACCGGAAAAAGACCCAGACTTCTGCAAATTCATTCCGCTTATCCAAGCTGGAAATCACTGTGCTTATAAGACAGACCCTGAACTAGCAACGTACGCCCACGTCTTTCAGGAGCTCAGCTATATGGAAGAGATAATCCTCCGTAGACACAAGCTACTTATACCGAGGAGCTTGAAAGAGCAGATCGTCGACATATGCCATGAGGGTTATCTCGGAATCGTCAAAACCGAACCGCAGCTTTTGCGTGCAATGTTATGGTATCCAGGAATCGACAAGGGTGTGGAGAGGCGGACAGCCGACTGCATACCCTGCCAACTATCAAGACCGCTTAAGCGCATACCCCTCAAACTGTCCGCTACATTGAAAGGACCCTTGGTACAAGCCTCAGCTAACTATTGTGGCCCATTTAAAATGTGCTCAGGCGCAACGAAAAAAGGGCGCTTTCGATAATATTGCCTAGCTTGAGCTACAACAGTGCTTATATAACGCCTATAGCTGAGCACCATAGTTTGTTATGCAGTAGACTGTTTGACGGAGTGGTTTCGAATCCCAATCATAAACTAAACAGCTTACTACCACCATTGATCAACGTCAAGTACAAACTCAGAAATCATCATCCTTTTGCCTTGCCTCGTGTAAAAACAAACAGAGCCAATAACTCGTTTGTCCACGCAATGACCGCCAATAATTCCAGAATGTTTTTATAGATTTGTCAAAAGATCGATTAGTATTTTAGATTTGTTTTTCGAATTAAATTATTATTGTAATTTTATATGATATGCTTGTGAATTTTTGAATTTGTGAATTTTTATTGTAAAATTGATTAATTCAGCCCTTGGGCTGCAATGTGATTTTGAAATAAACCATTCCATTCAAACCATTCCATCCATTTCCTACTGCCAACACTGTGCTTGTTGTCATAGATGCCTACTCAAAGTACCCGGAAATAAAAGTCCTTCTTCCAATGGAACGAATCTTCTCCACTAACGGAATACCAGAAACCTTGAGATCCAACAATGGTCCTCCGTTTCAAGAGAAAGCGTTTCGCTTATTTGCAGAGGAAAAAGGGTCAAACACTAGAAGATTACACTAGTGTGGCCAGAAGCAAATGGCAAAGTTGCAAACACCACCTACTCCAAAGGAAAAGACTGGAGAAGAGAGCTATACAGCTTTTTGGGGAACTACCAACCACACCTCACCCCTATACTGGCATGAGCCGGAAAAAATAAACAGTGATTTGGACATCAGTTGCATTAGGTGTCCACAGCAGCAACAACAACAACAAAATAGGCTCAACTAACTTTCTTTTCTCTGTGCGCAATTTATGTTTGCTTGTTTTGGTGTTTCTCCAGTTGTTTTTTAATCTCCCGTTTCATTTTTTTAAAGGGGGGAGAAATGTAATGTTGATTAGGTCAGCGGTCGAGTTATTCAAGGTCGTTAGACCAGCGGTCGAGCAATCGAAGGACATGCGCATTTAGGGACTTGAGAACACAGGGTGAATGTAAGTTGTGATGCTGGTGATCGGCCATTAACCGGTTTCAGTTACTTCACCTTCTGTTCCGTGTGGACATTATAGTAGCTTGTTAACCTCACCTCTGCATGAGCAAATGTACCAAAAGTCCCATCAAGGTCTCTCACTGGCTCCTTATTGTCTCTAAAGTCGACTATGTCCAGTATTTTGTGACTGAAGTGATCTTCCTCTGCATTGTAATAACCATAGAAGGTATCAAAACCACGATATGTTGGTGTGTATTCCCACTTGCTGTAGCCCAAGTGCCATTTGCCAACCAGGTGAGTTGCATAACCTTTCAAAACAGCAAGATCATATGTCATTACATTGTTGAATTTATTTATTTCTTTATTTATTTTCTTTATTTACTCCACATTATCATATAAGATTTCTTACTGTGACTAGGAAGAGAGAAGGAGTGGAGAAGGGCATGATATAGTAGACTAATTATATGCCCTTTTAAATGACAATATATAATTTGTTAAGATAAAAAGAGGAAGCCTTACTATAAATAGAGGAGATGAGAAACTGAAGGAAAAGAAGTTTTACATAGGCGCATGGTAGAAATTAATACTGAGCAAAATAATACTGAAAGAGAGCTCTTTTAAATAATTGTTTTGTGGGTTTTTGGCGAATAGAAATGGGAATATCATTCCAGTAGTAGCTTCCAATTGTTGGGCAAAATTTCCTAATATTTATTCTAAAGGGACTAGGATTCAGATACTGTAGGGACGCAATTCGAGTGGCGTAATTATGTTGCTCAGATACAGGGGTTAGGGTAAAATTGGAGGGCTTCCTATCTACAATATGATCATAAAAGAGTTGGCAGGTGTAAAATTTAACAATGTCAGAAAGCGTAATGAGACCAAGGTTTGCGTAATGAGGAGTAACATGATCACGAAGCGGAACGTTATTTAATGATTCTGACTACTTTGTTTTGTTTTGTTTTGTTTTACTTTAAATGCCTTACTTCACTCTGGCTGAATCAGTTCAGTTATGATTACATCCATTTTAGCTGAAGGGAGAATGGACTTGGCTATCTACCCGACATTGTTGCCATGGAAATTCCTGCCCCTCGTATGGTAACACTAATTTCCAGAAAGAAATTTTTTTGAGTCAGAGCAATATATTTAGCAAGTCATAATTAATGACCAGAACAAAAAAAGGATCCACTTTTGGAGATTAACAACAGTGCTGGTCACTAAACGATCGCAAAGGTGTAAAACGGAAGGCATGCATATGATCAATTTCTTGATTTGTACGTTTCAGCAGTAGATAATCCCTTCTCAGTTTCAACAGTTGTGTTTGCGTTCATTTAATTTATGAACACCAGAGGCTTGAATATTTGCTATTTGTAAAAATAATCACTCCACGTCCATCCTTTAAATCCAAGTTTTGCGGATTTCTCTCTCGATTTCAAGAAGACAGATAATAAGTGATAACATAAATTAATTACCTGCTTCCTTGAGCTTCTGTGGCAATGTGGTGAAGTTAAGTGGCAATCCATATTTACTTGTTGGACGTAGCACAAGATGTTGCATACCTGCATTGTAAAGGGAAACACTCTGAAATAGGACTATCGATCAACATTTGATTGGCACTAACAATAACGTATTTTTCTGTTTTGCGACAACTGTAAAATCCTGTTATGCACCTACTATTTGGAAATAAATGAGGTCAAAATCACTTTGTTTGCCCATTTTTACGAATATCGCAGCACGTGGCTTTGGGGGACGCAGCCTCAATTAGAGACATTGGTATGAATTTTGAAGCGTATGTCTTAAAGTCCACGACTTGGTCTCTATTCAACCTAAAGGCATCAAACTTGGACAACTGGCCGATCTCAAAGTTATCTTTCATGTGTTGGTGTCCATAGGCTAGTTTCGAATTGTGGTAGAACAAAAGAGCAGAGTCGAGTTTCAGGGGAATAATTTGCTTGAATAATCTACTTTGTTTGCTGGTGACGCAAGCCGCAATAACACCATTAGGAAAATCAAAGAGTGGCCAACCACATTGCATATTTTTATTAAGTGGAGTTCTCCTTTTGCTATGTTTGTTATTTTTTGGGCTTTTTGTCTTTTTAGTTTTCTTCGGTTACAGAGTGGATGCATAAATCCAATGGGACATTGACTAGAAACTTGAACAGGGGGCTGACCTCGCTGGGACTTCGAGTCCATACGTTAGTCCCTCATTTAGTACCTTTTTTTTTTTCACTAAATGGAAGTCACTAAATATATAAATAAATAAATATCTAATCAAACGAAATACCTCATCGCTGAGTTGTAATTCAGCAAAATAATATATTATTATGGTCATGAATATTAACACGTATTTTACCACCGGTGCCTGATTGACAGGTTAGCTGTTTCACAGGGTATAGGACTTTGGACAGACTTTGTGACAAAATTTACGTAAAGCTTTTCAGGTTATTTAGGTTCTATGTGTGAAGACATCCGTACAACCGCGTTTATGACAACTATAGTCAACTCTGATAAGGTAATATCTTTATGTAATTAATCACTCAATTTCGGGGGGGGGGGGGGCATATAGGTATGTGCGGCCCTAAAAGGTATGTTTTTAGCTCCTTTGGTTTGAAATAGGGTATCGATTTGTACCATTTTGGTCTGAATTAGGGTATAGTTTGTGCACTTTGGTTTTGAATTGGGTATGTTTTTAGAAGAAGCTACTTCTTTATCATTGGGCGATAAGACCATCAACAAAAGCAGTGCTCAAATTAGGTTTAAACCAACCGTGTACTTGAAATAGGTCTGAAATAGGGTATTGAAGTTTGGTAAGATCTGAAATAGGGAGGGGTTTTAGGAAGCGGGCAGCACACCCCCACCCCCATCCAAGTCTTCTGCAAGTTCCCCCCGGGGGCAGTCAAACCAGTATATGGTTTATTTTGTTGATTTTTCCCGTACGCGACCACTTTGTCTTGCACCAAGGGTGGTCGCTTACGAGAGAGTTGACCGTATTACCTTATCAGCTAAGATTATGCAAATATAAACAAGGTTTTTCTTTTTTCACATGCAGCAATTTACGGGAAAAGTGTAAAAGAGTGTACTTGTCAATTTGTCTCTTGTTAATCAAAAATTTAATCCGAACAAAACCCAGGAAAGCAGCGTCAAACATAGGATACATATACGTGAAATCTAGACTTTTGTCACTTCTGAGTAAGGATGTTTTAGTGATCATACGTGATCATGTTGGGTGGTCGCTTACCGGAAACAGAAAATAAAAGAATTGTCAAACTTCTGGCTAAAAACTGATCGCGGTCGCTTAAAAAATTTGAGTAGTGGTCGCTTACGAGAGATCTCTTGAAACAGTATTTAACTGAAAAACAAAAGGGTTATTTACAAAGTGGACGCTTACGGGAGGTGGTCGCTTACGAGAAGTGGTCGCTATGAGAAAGATGACTGTACTGCCTTACGCACGTAACGCTATTCGAGGTCAAGAATGCAGTCACTTGTTGTTGTTCAGGCTTCAATTTTCGTGCATATCGCTAAACACAGTTTTTGTTCATGATTGATTTGCCAGTTTGTTTTTTCGCACTTTGCAATCGAGAGATTGTGGCATTTCCCGTCTGTAAACAGTTTTAGTTAAGAGTTTGCAAATGTTTAAAATGTTGTTTAGCAGCGATGTGTTGCGGCTAGCGGATACCGGTTTCGTTCTCGTTTTGAGCGAACGTTTATATTACCAAAGAGTTTCTTTCATTCTGCAAAATGAACCAGGCAAACGTGTATCACTAGTGATATGTGTATGGGGGTACACAAAACACAGGGAGGAACATATCACTGTGACACCGGTGTTTACGTTACAAAGGTCAACGCAAATCACAGCCGGCCTGGGCTGCATGTGCGCGTCGGGACCCGCGCGCACTTGGGGCACTTATGCATGGTGTTGTTCATGATTTGCCAGTTCGTTTTTTTTCGCACCATGCAATCGAGAGATTGTGGCATTTCCCGTCTGTAAACAGTTTTAATTACGAGCTTGCAATGTTTAAAATGTTGTTTAGCAGCGATGTGTTGCGCGTAGCGGATACCGGTTTCGTTCATGTTTTGAGCGAACCGGTTTATATTACCAAAGAGTTTATTTCATTGTGCAAAATGAACCATGCAAACGTGTCGGACGATATAAGTCTAACATAAATCTACGCTATTTAGCCTTAACATTCACTACTGATAAACCGACTCTTGCCTGCCAGCCTGATGTATTTGACGACATTTTGAGAGCAGTCAGTGTTTTGGGTATTCCCACCATCTCTAGTGATATATATATGACATATCACTGTGACACCGGTGTTTACGTTACAAAGGTCAACACCGAATCATAGCCGGCTTGGGCTACATGTGGCTTAGCAGGTTGGGACCCGCGCGCACTTGGGGCACTTATGCATGGTGTTGATCATCTATTCCTATTCTCAAAGGGGCTGTATCACGCGAATTATCCGTGATATTTTCACCGAAAATTAACTAAGTCAATTTTAATGGACCTCTTCATTCATGAATTGCTTCTGGATTACGAGTAAGATAATGTCAAGTAAATTTTACAAGATAAAATGAGCCACAAGTTATCACCAATTAAAACAAAAAAATGCAAGGGGAGAACTTGAAACTGCCGGACTGACGTTTTCAAGTTGGCATCCATTTTCATTATAATTAGCCAAGCATAACGAAAAGCATGGTTTCCGTGAGCTATAATAGCCATTTTGAAGAAAATTTGGCCATAATTTTTTGTTTGCCATCGGTAAACAGGTCTCCTTTACTTTCCAGATTTTTACTAACAAATCCATGACACTGCCCCTTTGAGCTGTTCTTTTCTAAAAGTAGTCTCACCAGTGTGGATTGGGTACATTCCTGTCAACAGCGCACTTCTCGTCGGCGTGCAAATGGGAAGAACGTAGTAGTTGTCAAGAATGACCCCATCAGAAGCCAGCTTGTCAATGTTTGGGGTTTGGATTTTTGAGCCGTGAAATCCAACCTCGCTCCAGCCCAGGTCATCCGCTAGTAAAAACAAAATGTGGGGTGGTTTGTCGGCGACTGCTGATGCTTCAGTGACAGTGAAACATACGGCAACTAAAGTGCAGAGAAGAAGCATGGTTCGGAGCATACATATACTTGCGGGAGAAATGTTGAAATGATCGAGTCATCATGAAGTCATGAGGCAGTGCGCAAGTATGCCACGTCAAGCTATTTGATAGACATTAGAATAGGGGTAGGGGGTTTAATTTGTTGATTGGTACCGCGTGGGGTGCTTAAACCTAAAACAACTACCGCTAGAGTTGCCGCCGACTAACATTCCTTTTATTTTGAGAAATCTGGACGGAAAGCGTGTTTGTATATATTCCAGGAGGGTCACAAAATAGCATGCCCCCCCCCCCTCTTTACATGCAAAATGGTGTCCCTAGGGCTAACTGGCCAAATCAATCATGCAGCGTCGTATTTTAACAGTGGACAGATCAGCCTCGAAATCTAAGCAGTTAAACTTGCACTTTCTTTTCTATTCCTTGCTGCTGCTGAAGATTTAGAGTAGTTCATCGTCTTTCATTTCTGCTTTCACAATGTGGGTATTGAAATTTGCCAAAGACGACGCGTTAATCTCAAATGTAGATTTAATGTTAGCCAGATGAAAATAAAGATCACTTACTTTATCCTTTAGGTGAGGTATTTTGCATTTTTATGGCGTTTTGTTTCGCTAGCAGCTGAAACCCCCGACAATTCTGCTATTGTCGGGGGTTTCAGCCGCTACCGGTGTATTTGAAAAGAGTCGATTCAATACTATTGTCCTCACCAACGACGCTATGTTTGTCTACAATTCTGTTCCTCAGGGTTATTTAATTACATGAACTGCGTACAGAATGGGACCCGTAATCTCCGCATGTGAATTCGGTGTTTGATGACCTTTAATTTGCTTTGCAAGCATTGAAAGGTAATAAATTATTGTTGGTAACTCTCTATGATATCTTCTTCACGTTAAGTGGCTGAGTAACCTTTAGTGGCTTTGCTAATAATTCTGAACTGTATATTCACGTTTTCTCAAGCGAAAGAAAGCGTTGAAAGTTTGTCTGTTTTACATTTGAACGGCTCAAAATACTTTTGTTGTTACGTGACGTCAATGTTTTCCTATAATTACGTCAGTACAGGTAACGCTGTGTTAGCCAACTGTGTCAGTGATGGAAGAGCAAACTTTCGATAGCTCTAAACTTCACGAATATCTGAAGGAAAACCTGGTCGATTTTCCAAAAGGAGACGAAGAGCTGAAATTATTCAAGTTCAGGTAAGAAATAAAATAGCAATCAACCGAGAGTAAAATGCCCTCGGTAAGGCAGAGGCATTATACTGTTGGTTAATTAAGTACGACATATAGATACAACTGATACTCTCTTAACACAGGCAAAAGCACAGTATTCTTATGTCAAATTACAGCTTGTCAAATAAGGTTTCGCCTGGCTTTGTAATCATAACGTTATTAAGTTCGTGCAGCAGTATATCTCATAACAAATTGACAGTTGTTAGACACGATACGGCCGCGAATATGCAAAAAATCAACATTCAATCAACCTTGAATAAGGTAATCAATTTATTTGATAACTTGTATAGGCTCAGGCTTTATGCTTCAATCCTTTTGCTCTTGCTGTATTCATCTGAAGTAGTTTAATCCTACTGGATTCTTATGCAAAAATCCTTTATTAGTACTTTGGTCTGGATATTTACACATTTTGTCACGTTTCGGCTTGTGTGACATTGTATTAACTCTTTTTCTACCGCTCACCAAAATATTGGTCGTAGAAGACCAATGCTTTGAAATCCTGTAACTTTCCCAAATCCCGGTCTATGGCCGAAATGACGCATT
Source organism: Pachyseris speciosa (assembly GCA_016490735.1). Classification (NCBI taxonomy): domain Eukaryota; kingdom Metazoa; phylum Cnidaria; class Anthozoa; order Scleractinia; family Pachyseridae; genus Pachyseris; species Pachyseris speciosa. Next base: position 806,855 of record JAEMWC010000165.1, on the reverse strand, counting down.
TTTATTGCAAAATGATACGTTTTTCAGATTTCATCACCCTGAAAACTGACCGAAACTCCCAATTTTCACTTAAATGACTGTTTATTCTCTTTGAAAACCAAAATCGCCCTCGGACAACACCAAAATTCACGCAACTTTGTCTTGACGTTTTGAATTCCTCTTAAAGTTAAAAGTTTCCATTGGCAGCAAACTTTGACTCCACTTCTTGCAAACTGTTCCACATGTACCCAAACAATCCTTTAGCCCGACCCGATAACGCTGTTTGATTTCAGTTGTTCTCACTGTCTGTAATTGCCAAAGGAATTCTGGGATACTCTTGCCTGACAGCGACTGCCAATAGCCCAATTTCGATATATTTGAACGTGAGGGACTGGTCACAAAAATGGGACTCTGAAGTGAGGCTCTGGGGAATACGGCGCGAAAGAATGAAAACAAACACTCAGAGCAAGTCATCTGCTTTTGAGATTTCGTCCATAATCTCAGCCTATTTTTTCGGCTCTTTACAGTTTATTGCCGTGTGTGCCGTGGCCAAGTATTGTGCTGTTGCTGTTTGCCGTAACGGAAGAAAGAAAAGACCGGATCTCAGTTATGTTTCATTTCCTTTGAGCTCAAGGGTTCGTAAGAAGCACGAAGATTTTTTCCTAGGCGAGCGGATGAAAAATTCAAGACCCACTTCGATCTAAAAGTCTGTTCACTGCATTTTGAGGAAACTGGCATCGAGATTTCCATGTCTGGTTGTAAAACTGTCCGTTCAGGCTGCTATCCGACTATCTTTGACCCTTCTGTATCGAAGAAGATGAAAAGTACCCGCGCCGTCGAGCGTCTTGATAATCCAAAGAGACGGTGCATGGCTGAACAGTAAGGCTTTTAAGACAGTTTAGGTTTTCTGCTGAATAATCGTCGGTCTTTCCAAGGAGATAGTTGCAAATACCAGGGAAAACTTGTGACTTCTGGAAAGAGTGTCAAGCTCCTGCTCCAATTCATCGTCGATGCTTGTTCTGCTGGCAAAACATCCTCGTTCGTGGTCAGTAACTCGACCATGATTGCCTTCTCATTCTCGCTTTTCACCATCGGACACTTTCGTAAGTTTCATAGAATGAGCAGTAAATGCCAGTTCAACCAAGTTGGCCTCTCTTTTGTCCTTGCCTTCCGGTGATGTTTGAATTCCTCTTTCTTGAAGAAACGTTCGAAGCCAAGGCAAATTTTGGCGCTGAAAATAATTTTGCTCCCTTTTACCCGCTTCTTCAGACGTGTCCATATTAACGACGACTGTTAGAACTTCTTGTTAATTTAAAGTGGCTTCGATCAGCTTTGATGAACTGAGAAAAACGGACATAACAAAGGAACACTCTCATATATTCCAAAGAAAAACAATCAATCTATTCCCCGGAGCCTCGTGTCGGTGTCCGGTTTTCGTCGCCAGTCTCTCACGATCAAATATATCGAAATTGGGCTATTTCCATTTCACACATTTTTTAGAACCGTGTCGAGCCACCCGGTCCTGCTGGCAAAATATTTCACCGATTGCATTTTTACAAGTCAAAACTCGCCAAAATTGCCATGCCAGGTCCCGGAATCCACTCACAAAACGACTACAGACACAACTTTGAGCGGCAAACTTCGTGTGAAATTGCTTCTCACCTCTGTTTTCTTTCAAAGGATTGCCTCTACCCATCAACCCAGCTTTATGATGCCAGGCAGGAGGCTTCTGAGGTGGAAAATGGCTCGAAAAACACACTCATAAATCAAATAAGCAGCGAATTGTAGCTGCAGTGTTCGTTTAGAAATAAACGACAGCTAGCGTGACAAGCGTGGCAACAAAGATAGAGCCTTCGGTGTTGTGGACCAGCAAAATCGCCGTGGTAACCCCTTATATGGAGTAGCCAGGTCGATTTGACCTCCTACCCTCCGAAAATTGCAGAAAAGGCGACCGAATCGACCGGTAGAGAAAGAGTTAATGTGTAATCAGGATAGGAACGTTCATGACGAACCTCCAAAGAATTTCGCCAGGTTCTTGCGTGCCCATTTCTGTCTGCAAAGTGAATCAAGCGTAGGGCTCGCTTCTGTAGAATAGTGAGTTTATTTAGATGTGTTCCAGGAAATAAGTCCATAGGAGAGATAAGGTGTTATGATAGCATTATAGATTTATTTAAGAAAGCAAAATGGTATATAATGTCTTAGTTTACTTAACATTCCAACAGTTTTGCTTATTTTGGCTATAACAGAATCGATATGGTTCTTTCAGGAAAGGTTTTCATCGATAAAAACGCCTAAATACTTAAGAAAGTCGTTGTATTCAAGGTTTACATTTTTGCTTGAATCAATCAATCAATCAATTTTCTTTTTGTAAGGTCGGAAGATGACATAGAAGTTATCCAATCGTTAAGTTTTTCAGTCTCGTTGTTTACAGTCACTTCTAATGTTTTCAGTTTTTTATCAGCCAAAAATGCTTTTGGGGGTCTAAACGTCCCCCCCTGATGCTCAGCTCAGGTTTTTGTTAGAAATCAAACAAATGCCACTGTGAATAGTTTCGTCCCAAGGGCTAAAAAAGTATCAAAGAAGGGTTTTGTTTGACCATTTCCAATTTTGCTCGTCTTAACAACATTCGCTCTTAATAACTAAACAGAAATGGAATTGTTTACTTAAAAGATTCCGTTTAATGAGGCCCTCCCAGGGTAAATTCTGACAAGCGGCCGAAAAAGTAGCGACAGCACTTAAAATTATTACATTATTAGAATTACATTTTACGGAATTGCTGCATAACAGAAAATTTTAGCAATTAATGACCAGGTCGCGATCCTTTTGGGCATGCTAGAGGGATCGCCGGGGTGCTAATCAAAAGAAAAGCAGGCTCTGGGAACGAGATTGCTAGACTGCAACATCCTTACGCATACGCTCATTAAACACGAATATGGTGCTGATGAGCCTTAAGTTTCTGGTCTTACCATACTGCACTCTTTACCATTTTCAGGTCGTAGTCAGATACGTTTGTCGACAGGATTCTTGATTGTAGGTAGCCTTCAAAGTGATTCTTAGGATAAGTTAAGGGCTAGTACAGCCGCATAATAGGTGCCGGTAATCAGGTCTCTTATACTCCGTTTACATTAACATTTGCCTAATTTTAAACATGTTCTATGTTGTTTCGTTCAAGAGGCCTTCTAAGGGGTGGTCTGGTGTCGCTTTGTCGCTCGCTTACCACTCTGTCTCTCGCTTGTTTCGTTGGGGAAAGTAAACAAAGAAAAGTGGATTGTCCCTGTCGCAAACTGTCGTGCTTTCCCTGCCAATTTACGTCGGTTGTCGGTGTTTTGAGAGAAGATTGTGCTTGTTTTCGGAGCCATGTCGCTTGTCACTTCTACCCGGTGGACGGCCTCGTTCAAGACAGATATTGGGGAAAAAATTGCAAGTATTCTATAATATATCGGATGAAATGTTGGCAATGAAGTTTCATTCAGACCGAATCAAATGCATTTGGAAACGTCAAGACGTACTTAAATTACATATAAACAACGTTAACAACATTATTTAAGCTTTGAGTGAACAAGATATAAGGCTAAACTCTTGTTCTCTTGTTGCATTTGGTCTGCAGTGCAGGAACGTCGAATCCAACATTTCTGCTTCGAAAACAAGGCAAAGAATTCGTGCTGCGTCACAAGTCACCAGTGGAACTCTACGTAGGCTTCCACAGGGTACGAGTAGACATTTTGATTGGTTGATTAATTAATTAATTAATTTACATATGATTCGTTCGTTTGTTTGTTCATTAATGTATTCGTTCGTTTATTTATTTTATTTACTTTTTTGTAAACAAACCCATATCTCAGTAAATTGCTTGAGCAGCTGTATAGGGCGACGAGGGATGAGCTTTTTGAGGTCGATTTGCAGAGTACAGGCTAGGTTCTGCATTTAAGGGCGACTGATGAAATATAAGACTAGGCTTAGTATAACACCACTCATACGAAATATAATCAAGCTCTGTTTGTCTTTCAAGGAAAAAAAGATTCCTCATAAAAAGCTAATTATACCACTTACAACTTGTAGAAAATTTGAAATGAGCTTATGATAATACAATACAATAGACTTGCAGAAATCAATACAAAGCAATGCAATGCGTGCTAGTTGTGTACTGCTTCCCAGTGGTATACCATGCGGAATATCCCAATAGTCACGTGAATTGTCTCGGTATACGCAAAAGCCCATAACAAGAAAACACAAGTTGCATTTGGGATGTTCCATGGGGCACTCCTAGAAAGCGTTGCGTAACTGTGTTATGTCCATAGAAAATACATACGCCTATACAGCCTACGCCACATAAACCCAGTGCATGATGGGTAGTTTGGGTGGGATACGGCCGAATATACAAAGGTTCTCCTACATTTTGATTGGCTGTGTTCTCTATGGTGTGACAAAAAATGTAATACAATGTAGTCCTATTCTTGGCTTGCACGTGAAGTCAGAACAAATAAAAATTAAAAATTTCGAGTTTTTACCTTCATTAGGTAAAATACATTTTAAAGATGTATATGCCAGCCTGTTTTCAGCTCGGTAGCATACTTTGTTTTGTAAATAGAGCAGTTTGAATTTTTTCAAAATGAGTGACATCTGGATTGCTTTTGAGAGACATGTCACGTACACGAAAATATCGATTGGCCTCGTGTTTTCGAGTTCTGAATAACCAATATGTTAAGAGAAGTGTCAATGGGAATGTTTTCAAGTTTAGCAGAGAGAAAAAATATTTTCAGAGAGCCAAAGTAAACTCCAGGTGTTTCCGCTGCTGTCCGGCCCCCATGTTGGTGTCCTTCAGAGGGACACCAAAATGGCGTCTTCATACTAAACACTATTATCATTTGATAGTTTTCTCCCTTTTCATTGGCCCAGAGCCTACCACGTGACCTACAAATAACTGCCTACAAATAATGGTCTGCTCGTGCGCAGTACCGTCCAACTATGATTTTGCTACAAATAATATTCTGCTCATGCGTAGTTGTGTCCACGCGTCCAAGCTCTTCAAATTCACAGAAAAATGGCAGATCGTTTCACTCTTCCAGAAAACAATTATGAAAAACAAGCTCGATGATCGAATGATAAAACTATTATTGAACTCGGTTTTCGCAAAATATCGTGATTTGTCAGTGTCTCGCAGATCAATTATTTGCCTAAGCCTTCGACATGAACTGCTCGCCACTGACAAATCACGATATTTTGCTCAACCTTGACCAATAATTGTTTTTAATTTGGAGTGGCATCCTTTGCCGAATAACACGAGTTCGGAACATCGCTCAGCCCTAAACCTTTGATAAGGATACTTCACAAATTAATGTGATCAAGTAAGCTGAAGCCACTCAAAAGGCACTAAGGCCACAAGGTAGCGGGCATTACCCCTTAAATCTACCAAAGTAAAGATTGAGCCCAAGCATTAGCAGCCATGGACAGCTGTTTCGGCCTTGTTAGGCCTCGTCAGCATGGCATAGCTGATGCTCAGGCTCAAGTACCCACATATCAATAAAACAAGCAATGAAAACGTAAAGCTTGTGGGATGTGGCTGGAGTGACAAGGATACTTCACAAATTAATGTAATCAAGTAAGCTGAAGCCACTCAAAAGGCACTAAGGCCACAAGGTAGCGGGCATTACCCCTTAAATCTACCAAAGTAAAGATTGAGCCCAAGCATTAGCAGCCATGGACAGCTGTTTCGGCCTTGTTAGGCCTCGTCAGCCTAACAAGGCCGAAACAGCTGTCCATGGCTGCTAATGCTTGGGCTCAATCTTTACTTTGGTAGATTTAAGGGGTAATGCCCGCTACCTTGTGGCCTTAGTGCCTTTTGAGTGGCTTCAGCTTACTTGATTACATTAATTTGTGAAGTATCCTTGTCACTCCAGCCACATCCCACAAGCTTTACGTTTTCATTGCTAAACCTTTGATACTTTGTTTATTTATTACTCTTTTACAATATCTCAATTTCTTGACTTCATTTATTGAATGGTAAGCGGTTTTATTTCTTTTATTTGCGTGATACTTGCACGACGTGAAAACCACTAATTGTGGGAACCATGCGAATCGTGACTAATCATGTAATCATACGTCAATTTAACAGGTTGATGTGGAATACAAAGTGATGTCTGCCCTGGGTAGGACTTCATTCCCGGTTCCTAAAATGTATCTCTTCTGTGAGGACAAGACGATCATGGGCGAAGAGTTTTATGTCATGGAATATGTCAAGGTTTGCAGCTTAAATAATTAAAATGTACGAGGACTCTCAGACTTTGATGAGGATGTGGGTTCTTTTACGTCCCCTTCAAGTTTTACGTGTGGAGGTAAAGAGACAAAGCCAACGACTTAACTTCACTCCCAGTGGTGAGGTCAATCGAACTGAAGCGCATACAGAGCACAAAGCCAACATGATCTCACCGGTTATTGTAAGACCGTCCCTGGTTTGTGGGCTGTCTGGGATTTTAACCCACAATCGTCCACCCGCGTAGTTCGGTGATCTTACCAACTAAGCTGATGGGAAATAACTGATTAAGAACCTCACTTGTGACTTATATTTGTCGTCCGAAAGCTAAACGTATTTGGTAGTTTTTCTCATGTGCCCAGCTAGTTTAGAGAACGACACGAAAAACACTCGTTAGGCAAGCGCGATAAAGCTGGTTTGTTATTAGACCAGGTAGTTTTTGTTTGGTTTTCAGATAAATTGTCAGTTTTGTTTCTATTTTTTCCGTTTTAAGTTTTTAAGTTCAAGTTTTATTTATTTAACACAGACACTTAAGTTATTAGTGGGCTGGCTTGCAAATACCGACGAGCTAATCGCGGCAAGCCAGACTGTACACAGAATAATTAACACAAGTTTTTAAAATAATAAATGAACATTAGATTCAACTACAACATGTAAACATAACATTTACCGTTAAATTTTCGTCGCAAAGCTCAACCTCATTTTGTTTAATTGGCATCAGAGGAGAATCCATATTTTTTTCAGGGCCGTCAGTACCCGGATGCAAACTTACCCGGCGTTCCTCCTGACCAGACAAAAGCGATTTTTGAGACTGCAATAAGAACATTGGCTCAACTTCAGACAGTGGACACGGATCAACTTAAAATAGACGAGATCGGCGCCAAGGAAAACTATCTTAAAAATAGGGTAAGAGCAAGAATTATTTGCTTATATTATGTACATGATGTCCATGCTACAGTATAAAGTAAATTATTGAAAAAACTGAAAATGTCTCTAACTAGGTAACTGAATATACACAAAAACGAAAGAGAATAGGTCATATTCCGTTTGAAACAGTGATCGTAACCAACAGTGTGTTTCGGCAAGGGTGCATGCCGCCAACACGAGGACTTCAGAACTAAGTGTTAAAGGAGATAAGGCAAAACATTGCAACGTCAAAAGGAATGGAAATGCACGAAGGCAAAATGCAAACGAAAAGGCCTAGCGCGTAGGAACTGAATTGATTAAAGCAGCCACTGCACAGTTGTGTTATGAAGATAATTAAGGTGAATATAATGAATGGATATAATTACGGTGTAGGTGCAGGTGTAGGCGATGATTACAAGGCCTGCAACAAATTCGTGACAAACTTGAAAGTACAAATAAACGTGGTACCAAAACCTAGCTAACCAAAACAGTAAAGTAAACTTATAAACCGACTCAGGATGTCCGAGTTCCTGTCCCTCGCTACACAAGCTGTCCTGTTCTTCTGCTCTGGCGAAATAGCCCTTCAAGGTTAAATATTTAATTAAGGTTGAATATTTAATAAGAAGAGCAATATAAGACCAGCTAACACTTTCAGAACATTAACGACAGCCATCAAGTTGTTCAGAAAATCCAGACCCAAACCGTTCTGCGACATTCAGAGAGTTTTGAGTTAAAGAATCCGAACCGATAATTCTATGATACTGTTCAAGAATACGCGATAACAATGGCCGGCTATGATGCGACCTGCTTAAAAGTTCTACCAGTTTCCTCTGCATCATAACATAAGGATTAGAATAGGCTATAGAGTTGAGAAACGCTGCCTGGTTGATTTTCCGCATAAACGCTTACGTTTCTGGGAACGCAGATGTGTCTTCTTTCCTTCCTTCCAGCTCGATCTGCTTTATGAAGGTTTCAAACGAACGGAAAGGAAACCTGTCCCAAAGCCCACCGATTGATAGAATGGCTGAAAGACAACATACCTGCTGACAACAAGAAACTTGGTATGGGGATTTAAGCTAAAATAGTATTATTTTGTCAAGGCTTTAATTTTCATCTCAGTTAAGTAATCAGATAACGTAGTGCTTTATTTCTCATTGTGAAAAGATAAAAACAAAATAAAACCCCCAAAAATGAATAACTGGAGTAGAACGTAATGGAAAAGATCCCTGTTCCTATCAACAACAGTTTTCATTTTATCGTTTGTAGAGCCACTGAGACAAAAAAGTTGTCACGACAATAACACCACATTGGATGGTACTGTACGGCTCCGCAAAATGATCCCCAAAATGGACCGTAAACGATCCCGGACCGCAAATGATCCCGAACAAAAAATAAGGAATGGCATGGATTGATATAAAAATTACACACACACAAAAAACACGTTTTCTCATTTTTTGCGTTTTTAGTGGAAAATCTGTGATATTACGTGACGTTCTGTCTGTTTGTTGATTTCAGGACACCGGTTGCATAGTACAGTAGTTTTTGATGTAAAGACGTATGTTGTGATCGTGGACTGCGAGTTTCGCTTCATGTTTTCTGTTTATTGTCATTGTTGAACATCCTAGCACGTTCGAGAACATGCTTAATCGGATTTCATTTCTGTCGGGTATATGATCAACGTTTCGGTACACGTGCCGGATTTCGGTGAAAATCGAGCATCTAAATCAATTGTACAACAAAGATTTACGGAGAACTTTAAAAAATACGCATATACCCGTAAAAAAGAACTGAAAATTCCGCAGTTGATTTCATTACCGTTTGAAATAATAAAAGTCTTTTGTTCACTAAGCTCTCTCGTTTAAAATTGTACCTAGAATACTAGAAGTGTTTTTTCCTCACATTCATGGTGATCAGCCGACTGGCCTGAGACAGGCGAGAAACGCGGTGATGTAGTTGAAATCGGAGCAGGGGTCAAAGATCATCTGAAACTTGTCACCGCCGTGTGAGCATTAGCTGTACGCTGTTCCTCCCACGCTCGAAAAATGGCTAAACTACGTTGTTGTAGCTTCATTGGTATCATTTGTGAGCGTTCTTGAAGTTATTAAAGATAAGAACAAACATGAAAATCTCCAAAGATGGAAGGAAAAACGAGATAGGTTTGGATCCTGATGTGATAACATCGATTGACTGCTTTACATCAGTTGCACAAATTGGCCGTTTTTATGCTAGAGACGTTAAAATCGTCCAGACGCATTTAACGTCCGAGATGTTAAAGCCGTCTGGTATAAAAACGAGACGCATAAAAGTAGAGGACCTAACAGAAAAAAAAAAGACTGCGTTCTATTCTCGGAGGACAATAGGTACGAGTGAACTCGCGCCAAAACGCGTGAATGTACGAACAAATAAACACGGCGGAATTGCAGCTTCAGAAGTCTAATTCTCGGCGCGTCGTCAACAAAGACAAGAAATGGACGAGGAGATATGCCGAAGCACTTGGCTTTTGCCGTGGCGACAAGAGGAGCAAGGAAGGAACGAAGTGCTGATTAACAAAGGAGCTCGGGGCTAAATACGTCCCAGTTAGGTCGTCCCGTTTTTGTACTAGACGCATTTAACGTCTGAGACGTTAAAGTCGTCAAACGTTAAATGCGTCTGTCTTATTTACAGTTTTTATACTAGACTTAACGTCTCAGACGACTTTAACGTCTCTAGCATAAAAACTTCCATTGTCTCTGATTGTGTGACCATGTTTACCTTTTTAAAATAAATGATGATAGTCGTGAGCCATGATTTAAGGTTTTATGATAAAAATAATCGCAATTCATGCCAATTCCCTATCCATACCATTTCGCTATCCACGCCATTCCTTATTTTTTGCTCGGGATCATTTGCGGTCCAATATGGTTCAATATGGGGATCATTTGCGGTCCGGGATCATTTGCGGTACCGGGATCATTTGCGGTCCTGGGATCATTTGCGGACCCGTACAACAAAGAACGGGAAACGAGAAAAGGGGAACAAGCGAGCAAGCACTTTAATTTCCATCAACCCACTTGAACAAAAATACATCTACCTGGGTTATTTGCAGGGCCGTAGCTACTATGAGGGGAACCGAGGCACTTGCCTCGATAAAAATACATTTTCCTTCCTTGTATGTGCGTCTTACGAAAAAATAAAAAAAAGCAGCCTGTGTAGTTTCACAGAGGCGTAAGCATGTTTTGATGTTTCTGTTATAGGCTATACGTTGGAAAATAATAAATACCTCTTACTAACCGAGTTCGAGGTCCGTACTGTAAGTTAGATACGGACCAAGTTTTTTTAGCTTATTTATGACCCAAGCGCTTCGCGCTTGGGCAATAAATTAATGGGAAAAAACGAGGGTCTGTAACTTACAGTACGGACCGAGATAACGAGGTTAGCAAGATATTTATTATATCTCTGAGGTTAATTCGGCACGCGGGAAAGAAAACTTGTTGAAGTCGAGCGGGCCGTACTGTACCGTAGCATACGGCCCGCAAGATTGACTAATCACAGCGCGCGCACTAAGTGAGAGATATAATAAATAAATTACTATTAAAGAATGTGTCTTTGTACCCATTGCCTTGGTGACAATTTTCATCTGGCTACGGCCCAGATTTGTTACTGTTAAACTATTTCATTTGAGATGTGGTTATTATTGTTGTTATTTCTCAAATTTTAGTGTCCCGCCAGTTGTGATTGTCATCATTGCACTGGTTGAAAGTAATTTATGCCTGTTTGTCTTTCAGTTATTCACCACGGTGATTACAGAATTTCTAACATGATTTTTCACGCCAGTGAGGTAGGTTTGAAGTCACCACTTTAAATTGTTACTAGTTTGAGACTACAAGAATATACGGGAAGAAGAATTTATCGGTGACCGTACTTACCACAGCGAGCTGGTATTGTTAGAAAGATGTTATACTTAGATGTTATACTTCATTATTTTCAACCGCTTAAGCCAACCATCATGACAATTGACAACGACGATTGCGGCCATATCCTGCGGATATGATGCTCATTGCGATAGACTGCGAGTAGTCTCTAATTTCGGCGATGGATTGTGGGGCGGGCGAAAGACATACAGGGGGGGGGGGGGGGGGGGGAGGGGGGGGCAGCACCGATAAATTAGAGAATACATACAAAGCCAGGGAGTTTGAATTAAGCGCGTACATTCCAAGCGCAAAACTCTGATTGGCTCTTTCTTAGAAACTGTCAACTGGGCCGGGTTGCTCGAAAGCCGATTAACCCTAATCCAAGATTAAGAATTAACCAAGGAGTTTATTTCTCTATCCACAAATGTTGTTCAACGCTGATATTCTGCACAATTTTAGATTAGAGGACGTCAATCCTGAAAAGCAAAAATCAGCAAGAGAAACTTTCATCCAAAAGTTAAAAACTGCAACCAAAGTCTACGCTAATCCTAGATTAAGTTAATCGGCTTTCGAACAACCGGGCCCAGTATACAAGCCGCTGTCAACACTCATGATAACATGGACTCGGTATAGATTACAGGCTTGTCGTCCTCAATTAGTTATAACCTCTTTGACAAAAGGTTTTCTAGTTTCTTTCAAGATCACTAACTCTTCAATCTCTGAGCGATCAGGGCCATAATTTATGGACCTCTTCTCTTTTCTCGAATCGAGTTTCTTTTGCGACAACGACTCCAGTCTAATTGATTTTGAGGTGGCAGAATTTGTAGAAGGGGAACGCGCCATCTGCTTAAACCTCTCGCTCGCGATCGGCGAAGACTCAGTCAGTCAGTCAGTCAGTCCGGCAGTCAGTCTGTTTGTCAGCTAGACAGTAACCAAGTAAGCAGTTCCAAAATTTCCAAACACAAGTACAGTTTACGAAAACTCGTCGAAAACTAGGTCGTGTCTGGTTTCAGCCGCAGGTTATGGCCGTGATAGACTGGGAAGGAGCGTCCTGGGGCCATCCATATGAAGACCTGGCCTACTTTTGCTTTCCTTTTCACTTTCCGCCTGAGTTAGAACTTTTGCCCATGGGCAAAATTGGTAAGTACGCTGTTATTGCATTTTTAGCGTAGGAAATCACACGACCTTGAGTGCAATTCGTGATTAATAGGTACAAGTAATTTTGAAAGCTCTCAAAATTGCACGAGCCTTTGGAGAGTGCAGTTAGAGAACGTTCAAAATCACGAGTATTTATTATCACTAATTGTACGATAAGGTCTTGCGATATTTTATCTACGGTATGAGGTCGAATTGTATGAGATCGTGCAATTTTTTATTTATCGTATATTTAACTTGCCATCAGGCTTTCCTTTTTCTTTTGTACGGCCAAAAAGAGCGCCTGATCGCAGGTTATCGTACATTCAGCTTACTTAAGAAAAAAAAATAAATGAATAAAGTATAAATAATAATAATAATAATAATAATAATAATAATAATAATAATAATAATATATAATAATAAATTTTTTAATTCGTCCGATTTCATCTGTCAAAATGTTCAAATTTTCCACTTTTAACTGCGTTTACGCTCATTTGCCGTGGGAACTGAACAGGTATTCCTAGGGAGTACAATTTGGATTAATTGTACTGTTCTCCCTTCCCGCGCCCCCACTCCCCCACCTCCGAAAGGGGCCTCAGGGGTGTAGCTGCCTGTACGCACGTGCATACCTGGAAAAGTCGGAAATAAAAAAAAAAAATGAAATAAAAGAAAACTGTAAAAACGAACGATAAAATCCGACGTTTCGGAGTAGTCATGACTCCATTATCAAGGAAAATATAAAAGAGATCATGCAAATTACAGCATTTAAAGCGATTTTGGCGCGAAAAAATTAACATAAGAGGGTGCGAAGATTATAAAAATACTTTCGCACGAATTGAGTCTGATTGCACGTTGAGATTTGGCTTTAAAGCTCTTATAAAAAGCATTTCGTACACTAAGCAGTCAAATTTAGTTTTGCATTTCTTAAGCACTTGGAAACGCTTTAGCAGGTCCTGAGGCATTGTTCCGTGCATGTTCTTGTAGTGTTTGGCAATGGCGGAGGATTGTTGTTTGTGTCCTTTTACACGATTATGTAAATGACCAAATCTCAGCGGATATTGTGAGGAAACAACTTAATGATTTGAACCTAAAAATACATACCACCATCCAGCCTGTGTTTGTGAGCCGGAAAATTGAACAAGAACTTAAAGTTAAGGAAACAAAACCACCAATTGTAAATCAGCAGTGTGTTGTTTATGGTTTTCAATGTGACCTGTGCGATGCGGGTTATGTAGGTTACACACGCGGACATTTACATAATCGTGTAAAAGGACACAAACAACAATCCTCCGCCATTGCCAAACACTACAAGAACATGCACGGAACAATGCCTCAGGACCTGCTAAAGCGTTTCCAAGTGCTTAAGAAATGCAAAACTAAATTTGACTGCTTAGTGTACGAAATGCTTTTTATAAGACCTTTAAAGCCAAGTATTTTTATAATCTGCGCACCCTCTTATGTTAATTTTTTCGCGCCAAAATCGCTTTAAATGCTGTAATTTGCATGATCTCGTTTACATTTTCCTTGATAATGAAGTCATGACTACTCCGAAACGTCGGATTTTATCGTTCGTTTTTACAGTTTTATGTTTTAAATAAAAGAAAATAACAGAAAAGCATATAAATTAAATGATTAAAGCACAATTTACTTCTATTCATCTAACTCTGCTTGTCTCTTTGAGATCCTTTGAAATGTTGATAAAACAAAACTGTTATTCCACACCAAATGTCGGTTTCCAGAGAGTAGCGACAATTAGCCTAAACTCGTGCCGGGAAAAATTAATTGGGTATGTCGGGAAACAAGAGAAAAGTAGAAGGCTGTCTTCCTTACATCAGACGAATTGGGCTTGAAATGATGTTCGCGTCTATTTGTTTGTACCCTGTCAACATATATCCCTTTTTAAAAAACTTCGTAAATTCCGACTTGCTTTACAGATCAACCGTTAATAACAATAGTAAAAAAAAATAGTTTATTTATTGCAAAATATCTAATCCGACATAGTTTACGTCGATGGATTTAATTTCTGCAGAGTGTTTGAGAAGGAAAACGCTTATGGAACGGTTTAGGATTCGAGATATGGACAGACAAACCGCCGAAATTACTCGTTGAAGCATCTCTTGCAGAAATAAATGAAAAAGAACCGAGCGTTTGCTACTACCTGGGCTTTCTATTGATGGCCTCGGGAAAAGTAAAAGTCTTGATGCCAGTCATGAAAGTCTGATAAGATAAGCCATGCTTATGAAATAGATAGCAGATTTTTGAGGGAGATAAGCATCTTACCTTAAGCCCCTGCTAAACGAACAAACATTTTCATCCAACATCGTGTTGGAAGAGCATGTTTGATCGTTTAGCCATCTCTCTCAGTATTGCATTTAAATAGATCTACATCAAACATTGTCATCCAACATTTCGCGTTACAAACAAACGGGTTTGATCGTTTAGGCACCGCAAACTACAAAGCGTGCACAATCAGTGAAAAGCAACCATATGAACCACATAACGTCGTAATTTCAGTGATAATGAGCAAAAATCGTTTTCTGGACTCCCTTTGTCTTGCGTTTGATCAAACATTGCGTGTTCGTTTAACCACCCAACGTTACGTTTGGCAAACACGATGTTACTTGAAAATATTTGATCGTCTAGCCGGAGCCTTAGACATCGTTATAGCGATATCCTGAAGTCGTTCAATTTAGCAGAGATATTGAGTTCCCCCTGTCCAATAGGGTAAATGAACGCAACACCCATTGTAAAATGCGCTCAGGCTTTCTTCTATCACCAGCATCTCAAAAATGGCAAGTCAAGTGTTAAAAAGTAAGTGTGGCAATGTGGCTGATTTAAGCGGAATCTCACTGTTTTCCGTGTCACAGCTAACAACCCAGATTCTCTTATTTCTCTTCCGTTTGACCATGGCAAACCGGAAGCTCGTTGCAATTGCTGTCTTCAGTAAAACATTATCTTTCAGCAAAGCTAAATCTCAAAGCCTTGATTATTTGAACGCTTTGACTTTTTGTTTTCTAGGATACTATTCTGAGGGAATTCCCAGTGAAAAGGACCTGATCTCTTTATACTGTCAACTCACTGGAGACACCACTCCTCTGCAAGACTGGTCATATTTTATGGGATTGATACATTTCCGTATCCTTGTGAACATCCAGGTACTATTCTACTAGGCAAACAAACTTGACGAAGAATCAGCTTTATAGTTTAAGGTTACAATTTGCCACGATAAATGAAGAAGAGTTAAATCTAAAACTGTTTATGGCCGAGGCCAAGAGCTTTTACAACGAGAAAACAATACTGATGCTTAATATAACTGGCTGTGACTGTACCTGAGCAAACCTGATGTTTAAAACTTCATTGGTATCAGGGATTCGTCTTCTCTAATATTCTGAAGTGGCAAACACCAACGTAAAATATTTAAAAATATCTGAGAAATTCTGAGCGTCTTCACGACACGGAAAAACATTAGCTTTATTTATTGCGAACGTGTAGATTGCATGGTCAAAACCTACGAGAAACTATTCGTTTGTACCTTGTACTAGGAAGTGCGGGCTGTGCACTTTCTGCTCCAACGGCCCTTCAGTAATCATTAGGAGCGTACAACTCCCATCCTAAGCCTGTCACAGCAATTATACAGACCGGTTTTATTTAGACGATCTTTTTTTCCGGGAAAATGAGCAACGAGGACGGCAACGGCGACGAGAGCTTTAGACGTGCAAAGGCCAGATACTTGTGGATGGTCAACGGGGCGCCGGCTGGAGTCTGATATTCGCGGGAAATTCAATCTAAAAATTAATTGGTCTGTGAAAACGTCGTGACAGGAATATACTAAGAACAATTGTACGCTTCCAGTGATGGGCTCCTGACTGCTCACAGTGCATTTTTTTCTCTGGATTTCAGACGGTGATTGCACAGCTCATTGACAGTGGTATTCCTTTTCCTGTTCCTGCTGAGAGTATCGCTGATATGCTCGAGCCCCTTGCAGAACATGCTTGTAAGTTCGTGGGGCTTCAATGAACAAGACAAGCGACCCTACACTATTAAACTTTCAAAGCGATTTCACTATCCTTTGGCGATTTCACTTTTGTGTTGAGGCGAGCTGCGTGCCTCTTAAGTCAGACATCGACATCTTGTTCCCCAAACCTCTTTGCGCGCTTGTTTTTTGTTTTTGATTTTTACCCAGTGAGAATCTTCTTGGAATATGCACTTGCATGAAAATTATAGTATGTAGTAAAGCCCCAAGACACCGAAAGTAACGATAATTGTGAAAAGGCTTTTAGATTTTTGTTACGATCACGGGTGTTCACGTGATGATTTACGGGTGTTGGTTTTTGGGTTCGACTCAGAAGAAGGCGATACTAATGTCGGGTATGGTGTCCTTCGGTCCCTCAGACGAAAGAAAATCAAGGTTTTATTTTGTTTGTTCTAAGTGAGTCTGTAACAGACGCCTGGTGAGGCCCCCTAAGATATTTTTAAGGGTCATTCTCTTCCAAGATCCGTTGCCCCCGGCGTTTTGAATTCCGAGAAGACCCTGGGGATGAGGTTGAACTGTGATGAACGAGTGCTTGCTGTCGAGTCAAGAAGGAGTTTGAGTGCTTTTAGTGTACTCAACAAAATTACTCAAGTTTGATTGGTCGAGGAAAGTACTCCACAGGAATACCTCTTAAGTTTCCATGAAAACGGCGCGTGAGCACAGTCAAAAGTGGACAAGGCAGGTACAGTTTGAGAACTTTCAAAATCCCGAGTTTTAAGTTTCATAGATTTTACACATCAAATGCACACAGGTTTAACACAATAATAGACTTGTTTCATTAAAACTTATTCAGGGCTAGGGTTTCATATTCGCAAAGTTTCCTCGACCTTCTGGAAAACATCTTTGAAGTACAAGACTAAAACGTTGGATTCTGTCTTCAAAAAGCCTCCTCCTGAAAATATTTAATAGAATTTTTAAACGGAGAAGCAAAATTTTAATTTCGTGACACAAGTAGGAAACTAGATCTGTTTAATTTTTGCTTACAAACAGTCTTTAGTAAGAGTAGCTACCTGAAGTTGTTTGTTTTCGCTAGAAGCGTTTCAATTTCTACACTTCTGGACAAAATTTTTGGGACAAATTTGCACTTGTGGATCTTTACATACGGGCCACACAAAGATTCGCACGAGATTCAAAGTACACGTGGCCGTCTCCCTTCCCCTCCTGTCATCAGCAAACAATCTTGAAAACAAGCACGTGACTTTTTCTGGACTTCAGCATTGTATTGGGTGGGGGAGGGGGAACTTGTAACAGGCTTTTAAAATATAGCGCTACTTTTGAGAGTAATGGTGAAATCATTGATGTTTACCAGTTTTGCATGACTGTCCCAAGGAATATTGTCCAGGATTGGAGATGACAAAATAGCCATATCTGGCTAAGGAATGCGAAACTCATTTGGAATAGTTTCAAATAAGTGTCGAAAGCAAGAGTACCAAAGTGATGACGTCACAAAAACTAAATTTGTGAAATTATGGGATTTGTTTGGATATTCAGAAACAACGCAATACAAAATACCTACTTGCCAAAAATCAGCATTTTCTTACTGTTCAGAGCGAGATATTAGCACGTTTATGCTCTGCCGACTCCATATAAATCCTTCTAAATTTGACTCAGTTCATAACGTTATGAACCGAGTCAAATTTAGAAGGATTTGTATGGAGTCAGCAGAGCATAACGGTGCTAATATCTCAGAGCCAATTTGCCTTTAAATGCTGATTTTTGGCAAGTTAGCCGTTTTCATCTTGCTCTTTCTGAAAATCTCAACAAATCCCATAATTTCAAAAATTTAAATATTTGTGACGTCACACGTTAGCATTCTATTGCTTTCCATTACTTCCCTAAATGATTGGTTAGCGAATCCCAATCAACGAGAAAAACTAATCATGGTTTGCCCATAGGCAATTTCCCGCGCTAGCTTGGCGCCATACAGCTACATGTAATTTGTTCGAACCTGTTTAGTTCATTGCATTGTTTGCGTCCATTGTAATTGGTCAGAGTAATTGCAGCTTTAGTTTTGGATTTACGACACTCAGTTGAAACACACTTTATGTAAATTTACCACGCACGGAAACACCTTTCGATACTTTAATTTCCCTCCAGCTCTTTTTCATTCGTTGGCCATTCGATTAAATATCATTATCATTCCATACTTTTTTTCCCTTCCTTTTCATTGGCCCAGAGCCTACCACGTGACCTACAAATAACTGCCTACAAATAATGGTCTGCTCGTGTTCAGTACCGTCCAACTGTGATTTTGCTGCAAATAATATTCTGCTTATACGTAGTTGTGTCCACGCGAAAAATGACAGATTGTTTCTCGCTTCCCGAAAATAATTATGAAAAACAAGCTTGGTGATTGAATGATAAAACTATTATTGAACTCGGTTTTTGCAAAATATCGTGATTTGCCAGCGTCTCGCAGATCAACTATTTGCCTCAGCCTTCGGCTTTGGCAAATAATTGAACTGCTCGCCACTGACAAATCACGATATTGTGCTGAACCTCGTCCAATAATTGTTTAGTATTGGCATGGAAGAATGACTAAAAATTCGGAAATGTAAAGCAGGTCTCGATGTTCAGGGAATGGTCGGATCGCTCCCATTTACACCTGATATTTATAAATGGAAATCAGAACATTGTTAGAAAATAGCTGCCACTCCAAGTTTTCACTCGCTAATTTATTCTATTATCAGTTGTGAGCTGAAATCCGGTATAACTCGAGGGCCGCCGAAGAGAATGTAATTTCGTTCTTTTAAAAACTACAAAGGCAAAAATTAGTTCATTGTTGGTCTTGTGATCAAGCTCCTCGGCACATTGTTTTTTATTTCTTCCAAAGTGTTGACGTCGGCTACGTGTATATAAGTGCGAACTGTTTTTGGTCGTTTCTCAGTGAAGCCTGTACGTACGCCAACCTTGTAGAGCAAGAGGCTGTCCCGTCTCCTTGGATGAATTCAGCTATCGCGGCACTAGCTAATGAAATATCGTGAACTTCACTTGAAAAAAATCCAACTTCTGTCAATACGGTTATTACTAGCCTTTATAATGAATCTTAAGGAACTGTGTTCACGGCAAGACTATCAAGGAAATGCTAAGGATGCTTGGAAATTTTTTAAAGAAATCCTGCCCTTTTTCTAAAGCATCCTCTTGTGGAATGAATAGAGGGGATTAGTTTCTAAAGAAACTGTGGTGCTGCGTCGGTGGGGAAGTGAGACACGAAAATTTGGTTTATCAACGGAGTTGATAATGTAAATTGACCACCGTACAGGGATTCGATTAGCTGACGTTTCGAGCGTTAGCCCTTCGTCGGAGCGAATCGACGAATTGTGGGTTGTGTATGGTTTATATACAGAAAATGGAGCTACGCTATTGGTGGTAACATGGTAACGTGAAAAACAGGAATAAATTAATTGAATGAAAAGCGCTCGTTGATACCGTGGGGATTAAGAGTGCCAATTTGAAAGATCAGTTTTTGCTCGAGATTTTTACGGCTTTCCGTGGTACCTTGATGTAGGGAAAGGCCGGAGATTGACATGTGTTGTTTGGAATGGTTAGGGAGATTAAAATGCCGAGCGACAGGTTTGGATGCGTCTTTGTCATCTTTCTCAACATCACGAAGATGTTCTCGGAATCGGTCACCTAGTCGTCTTCCTGTTTCGCCGATGTATAACTTTTTGCATAATGTGCAGGTTATGCAATAGATAACATTTGCGGAGGTACACGTGAAACGATCAGTGATCTTAACAGATCGCTTAGGGCCCGATATTTTGTCAGTGTTTTGAATGAAAGGACAAGTTTTGCATCGCGAGCGCGCGCACTTAAAAGTGCCAGGTTGTTCAGTTGTTTTGAATGCGTTTGTAACTAGAAAGTTACCTACATTTTTGTCGCGTTTGAATGAAATGTAGTGATGACTCTGATTTTTCCAACAAATCAGAGGAAATGTGCCATTTTTTCGAGAAACGTGGCTATCCTGATTCTGTAGTTCAATCGGGCCATCACCGCGCTCAGCAGATTGATCAACAGTCAGCACTACAGACGTCACAAAAGGAAAAGAATGACAGAATTCCATTCACCCTCACATTTCACCCGCATAATAACCCAGTTAAAGCCATCATTCTTAACAACTTTAAGATACTGCAAAATGATCCAGAAACTGCTAGAATCTTTTCGGAACCACCGCTGATTTCATTCAAACGCGACAAAAATGTAGGTAACTTTCTAGTTAAAAACGCATTCAAAACAACTGAACAACCTGGTACTTTTAAATGCGCGCGCTCGCGATGCAAAACTTGTCCTTTCATTCAAAACACTGACAAAATATCGGGCCCTAAGCGATCTGTTAAGATCACTGATCGTTTCACGTGTACCTCCGCAAATGTTATCTATTGCATAACCTGCACATTATGCAAAAAGTTATACATCGGCGAAACAGGAAGACGACTAGGTGACCGATTCCGAGAACATCTTCGTGATGTTGAGAAAGATGACAAAGACGCATCCAAACCTGTCGCTCGGCATTTTAATCTCCCTAACCATTCCAAACAACACATGTCAATCTCCGGCCTTTCCCTACATCAAGGTACCACGGAAAGCCGTAAAAATCTCGAGCAAAAACTGATCTTTCAAATTGGCACTCTTAATCCCCACGGTATCAACGAGCGCTTTTCATTCAATTAATTTATTCCTGTTTTTCACGTTACCATGTTACCACCAATAGCGTAGCTCCATTTTCTGTATATAAACCATACACAACCCACAATTCGTCGATTCGCTCCGACGAAGGGCTAACGCTCGAAACGTCAGCTAATCGAATCCCTGTACGGTGGTCAATTTACATTATCAACTCCGTTGATAAACCAAATTTTCGTGTCTCTTGTGGAATGGACTGGTTTTGCGCCACCGGGCAGCGTGATCGATCGCCGCTCCTGTTAAAGACCCATGTTCATCCAAGACGCTTTGTGCGCCCGTCCACAGACAAAAACTCGCAAATCGACAGTGAGCGCTATTTTGCTAAAATAATCCACGTTCATCCGGCTTATTTTCCCGAGTATCGCTATTATTATATCGTCAAGGTTTTTTTTAACACCCTTTCTCTTCATTTCCGTTAACGGTAAGGAAAAGACCTTATGGGCCGCTGGTGTAGTTGTTGAACTTCGCGGAACGCGAAAGTACTTGTTGGTGAGCTCTGTGGTAAAAATCGTATAGTATGGAGTGAACCTGTGGAAAATTCTTCATAAGCGTTTTGGAATATTGTCTTCTATTATCAGGCTGTTGCCTCCTTCAATTTGTTTTGTTGATACATGGTCGCCGCCAAATAACCTCTTGAAATTTACAGCGCTGTACAGTTATCCCGAAGGAAGATGCACGCCACCGCTGACTTTGCCTAGCTAGTATTTTTAAGGAAGGAAACAGGAGGATTTGATCTCCCTCCGAACATCCATCTGCTGTAGCAATATCCCAGATTTCAACGGATGTCCGACTTTGGCGAGTAGTTTGATCATGCAGTTCGATTTTACTTGCGAATGATGCGGACCCGAGCGCGGTTTTATTTTGTTTATGAGCGAAAGATAAATGGACGTCGAGAGCGGTTTTCAATCGTTTTTGCGGGCCAGAGGAGAAGATCTAAAGGCCGGAAATTTCCAGATAGTTTTTATCCGTCCGGAGGTGGCTGTGAGCAACAGACAGTGTAGGGGGATATTTCTGTCCGATTATGATAAGAAAAACGTTGCATTGTAGCTACGTGAAGTTCTTGTTTAGGCATACCAGTTTAAATCATAACAACTTGGGACGTTCGTCTTTACCTTCGGCACAAATCTCACACAGGTTTTGAATAATTCTTTTAACCTCAAAGCTTTTCCGGCGGCGTTTTCCATACTGCCATGTTGAATATATGCCACGAAAATAAAGCCCCAAAAAGCCGCACTTGAGAGAGCCAATCAGAACATAGATTACATTGCGGTAGCCTTTTTTCCAGTAGGCAATGAAAAATGGCATACTTTTGAACTCTACCAGAACTCCCTTTCGTTTGGCCGTACGAGATCTGGGTACGAAATTATGAAAAGGTAAGCCTTGTGGTGCACCAACATTAAAATATATGGACTACTAATATTCAAAGCCACGTATTTAATTGTTTGGAATCCTTTATCACGTCGCTTTTAGCCATAAATGCATTCGAGGCGTAGCCGAGAGCAACTCTAGCTTCTTGAGTGTTCTCCAAACTTCCCAAGTGCTTCATATCTCGATGAACGCACAGCTGACGCATGAACCAATTGTTTTATAACATTTTCAGCGCTGTAGTTTAAATATTTTGTGAAGAGAAATTCCCTCTGCTACGTCATCAGCGTGCACAACAGCAATTAATAAGAAGCACGCTCGTGCAATTGAATTTGGCTACACGAATTTACCAGCTATGTTATAAGTTGCTTTTGACTGGAATTGTTTTCCTTGTAAAAACGCTCACATAGCCGCAGTTGTTCCCTAGTTAAGTTTTATTTGGATTCGCGTTTCTACAAAAAGCAAACAATGTGTACATGCTTACATATTCAAGAGCACTGTCAAAGCGGGAAGCTACACCCCCTTGAATAAAATAAGAGCCTTGTTTATTGAGAAAAAGAAGCTAATATAATTACCCTAAACCTTACAGCTACGTTTAACTTCTCTCTGCAAAGCAGAACTTTTCCAAGCCGATTTGCAAAAATGTCAGAGTTATACGCTTGTTTATAAAACTAAGGAGACAAAGAAGATCCATTCATTAAACCACAGACCAAGCTCCATGTTACCAACGCTAAGTAAGATAATAGAGAAAGCTCTGTACGCTCAGTTGTTGTCCTTAATCTCGGTAAGAACAACCTAATCTTCCCTGACCAGTTTCTGAGCAGTTTAAACAATTCCAAGTTTGGATTTGGGGCGTTTAGTGAGACTCGGTCATAAACTATTTACCTTTTGCAAAACATGTTAGAGGGCGTTAAGTGTTTCGCCATATGCTATGGCTCGGTTACTGGAGTTGCGTTCTATCGTTTGATACTGCCAATCATACGATCCTTTTATTGACGTACTCAGGGGTTGGTGGTAAGGATGAGGCTAGAAATTGGGTTTATACCCATTTCTTACAGATTGCAGTCGAGTAACATGTGCTAACATAATATTTCACCGTGTGAATTTAAGTATGCCTCAATTTGTGTTGCCCAAGAATCTGTCGTGAGGCAACTTTCGTTCGTACTCGTAATAGGATTCACTCCCCCCACCGCCCTCCACCCCCCCCCCACCCTCCCCCCCCAAATAAGAAACGAATGTGTGGGCGGTTACTGATGTACATGAATGGCCAATCTTGTGCTCTCGATCACCTCCTATGCTGATCACACCGTTTTGAATTTTGCACCTATGCTTGTTGCCCAGAATGTTAATTAGCAGCACTACACGTCCTGCTAAGATTGATTCTATCGTAATTTCCACTGAAAGCGAAGACAGAGTTAACTCCTTGATCACACAGTTCATTACTTGCAAGATCAATAGACTCGATTAAGCAATTTCTAACCCTCCATGATCAGATAGCATTTTTCAACAGTTTTTTCGCATCGTTTTCGCTATGGCGACATCAGCTGTGGAGCAAAGTGTCATTTTAATTTGCTTATAACTCAATTGACAATTACTTTCCCCTTTCCTCTCAACGTAGTTTAATTGTTATTATCATAACCATAACATTAGATCTAGGAACAACCTTTGGAAAATTATAAGCAATACAAGATAGGGCTACTGGCCCACTATCATTATAGCTTTGCCGCTAATGACTGCAAGTCAATTGATTCCTCACTCAACAAAGTACCAAATTCATTGTTAGTGAACTGCTTTTTAAGTGCAGTATTAGTGTCTCATCCACCCTGGTTGCCGTCTGTGTAGTTCTTAGGTCTTTTCTAGGGTTCTTTTTTATTTAGGAAACTTAAATTATAAATTGAAACAACATAACAAGTGAAACTGAAGAAGACATTACAGCAACAATAAAGAAAAAAATCATTACTAAAGGAAATAAATTAAATAAAAAGGCTGTTTTTTAGTTGAGGTGTCAAACCAGTAGATTTGTAATTACAAGGGACTGATAATTGAAAAGGAGTGAAAACTATAGGCAATTTAAAACTTTTTTCCATTTTTCCAAGTGAAGTTAAGTTGATTAATCACCTGTTAATTCTAGCTAAGCAAACAATCTTCACCTGTAGACGAGATAAGCTAACACCAAATATCATGTTTTTTTATGACCCATGTTAAGCACGTTATTGAAATCGAAAAGACTATTACTCTAAACAAAAGTAAGATGCTTATTAAAAGGACCCTTCCGTAAATCACCTATAGTGAAATTGGTACCTTTGAGAAAGAATTGCTACAATTCTAAACCGTTACTTTTAGTTAAGAAAAAAAAATACCGGGCTTTATTTTCTTATTCTATAAAAATTCCAGAGACCGTAATTTTAAATTTCAGGCATCGGGAACACTTTGATATCGGAACCGCTACTTTTCAGTTCCTTAGATGAGTTTGGTTGCGGTAAATTACGTTTTTATGTCTTATTGCGATTGCGTTTAGAATAATTCAGTTCCAATCAGTGACACACTAACATAATGCAATCGGCTCAGTGCCATACGTCTCTAGTCTAGCCATGGGGTCCAGATACCAAGCAAACGAGCTTTCTCAACTGCTCTGCTATCTTTGGCTTTGGTGAGCGATGGCATCACTCCTTTCATGTAGTGCTTCACTCTTTTCTTCAATGCCTTCACCACGTCTGGGAGCTTCTTGCTAAGTTCGTCATGTTCTGTTGGGTCAGCGGTAATATTGTATAGAGCGATTTTTACACGGCTTGGGGTGATCTGGTGAATAGAGTTGTCCAATTATTAAGCTATGAAGCTAACAAACAATATGTGCAACTAAAGAGGAACTGTTTTGTTATGATTACCATTGTCAGTTTCTTACATGTGATGTTCTACCCCAGAGAGTACCTTGTAAGGAGGCAGCTATCAGGATCAGGGCAGTAGAGTTGTGCTGGCGTGTGGTCTCGTAATGGAAAGAACTTTAGGCCGAATATAAATTGTCCTTAACTCATTCTTGTCCGGCTCTGCAATTTAATGGTCTACATGGACCAATGCTTTGAAAACCTGCAACTTTTAAAAATCCAGGACTATGGTTGAAATGAACCATAGTTTTTGCCAAATGCTAAGATTTTTAGACTTTACCACCCCCCAAATCCCAATTTTCATCGAATATGACCTTTTATTCTGTTGCAAACCAAAAATGTGGCTTCGAATGCCCCCGGACAACACCAAAAATTATACAACTTTGTCTTGAAGTTTTTAAGACAAAAATCCTGTTGAAGCTGAATACATTAGCAGAAAACTTAAACTCCTCCTCTTGCAATCTCTTCCACATTTTTAGCTCACTTCTTTCGCGAGACGTGGATAACGCTATTTGATTTCAGTTCCTCTCACTGTCTGTAATTTTCACGTTTGTGACCCAAAGGAATTCTGGGATATTCTTGCGTAACGGCCATATGGAAGTCCGCCAATTTCCATTTCGCATATAGAAGTGTCGAGCCACCCAGTCCTGCTGACACAATAGGGAGCAACGAGAACGCCACAAAACAATAGGCTTAATTAGCACAAACGCACGTGCGTTTTACATTTCGTACATTTCTTTGCCGTCCTCAGCAAAACAACAACGTGAAATGACCAAATTTTAGGTTTTGTGTAGAACGTGAGCGTATGACGGTGAACTCTTCTTACTTTTTCCCAACTTCAACGCCGTGTTTGCTAATTTAGCTCCAGGTAGTTCGCCCACATTTTACAAGTTAAAGAAGTTGGAATAATCGCGAAAGAGTTACCACAACGACAAGTTAGATTTTCAAATGACGTTGCCGTTGCCGTCGTCGTTGCTTAAGCTCTCTAATGATACACCGATTACATTATTCAGAAGTTAAAACTAGCCAAAACTGTCATGTCAGGTCTCGGAATCCACTGACAGAAAGGCCAGAGACATATCTTCTCTCGTGAATCGCTATGATCTGTGTGACTCGAAAGAAACGTTTTTGGCGGTTCACTTATTGTGAAATTGCTTCTCACCTCTGTTTTCTTTCAGAGGATTGCCTCTACCCACCAACCCAGCTTCATAATGCCAGGCAGGGAGCGTCTGAGGTGGCAAATGTCTCGAAAAACACAGGCTTATAAATCAAATACCTACGGAATTTTAGTTCAACTGTTGGCCGTAGAAACAAGTAACAACTGGGCGTGACAAGCGTGTCAGGAAAGGTAGAGCCTTCGGTCTTGTGGGCCAGCGGAATCTCGATGGTAACCCCTTATATGGAATAATGAGATCGACTTGAATTTCAATCCTCGAGAATTATAAGAAAAGAGGTACAAACCAGCGGACATAAGACGGAGATCTCATTTTACAGGTTGACAGCTATTAAGCGGCCATCCTCGGGGGATTGGATAGTGGCCTCTTGATAGACGTAAAAACAAACAAACAAACAAACATTTCTAGCCGCCTTGTAGTGGGCGGCCTTTTAAAAAGGTGGCCGCTTAATAGGGGTTCGAATGTAGTCTTATAAGGTAAGGTTACCGATTTCCAGGCCCGTCTTGTATGTGACTCTCCACCAAGCTCCGGAGGTCTGTGCCATGAATTATTAAGTACATTCATCAGAAGCTTCATGTCGCCCGCTCTCAAAGCCATTCCTGCAAACCATTTATTGCGCGACAAGTCCCGTTTAGTTTCCTTTTTAGTTTTCCAGTCAATATTGAGAAGAATCTCCTTTCTGGGTGATGGTTCGCCTTGAGAAATGGCGCTCCACACGTTCATACCATCCAGCGGTGTTTGCCCATAATCGAGGGTACCACCTATGAGAAACATCGCACTTAACTGTGACTTTAGAACTTCCAAAGCATTATGACCTTCTCATTTACCAATCAGAGATAAATCTCGGAGACATATCCTATGACCGTATGGCTTTTTTGTACCATTTGCGTAGTTAAAACGTTTTGTTAGAGCTAAGTACCCGGCGTTCGATTTACATTCCAATGATCGAATTCCAATGCTATCGAGTTCAGAGATAGCAGGTTAGCAAGAGTTCACCATTCAAGCAGAGTATAACAGTAGCAAGTGTAGGAATGTCCTATCGCCATTCCAAAATGCACCATTTTACCCTTATATTCTTCCTTTTAAGGTTAAGCACACTGTATCCAACGTCTGAAATTCGGAGCCTTTTGAGACTGGAACATATACAGCCCACTCTTAGTAGTTTCAGCCCGTTAAAGTGTGTTTGGATGAAAAGCCACCAGATAAACATAATCCCATACAAATGTCTCATTCTCATGTCTCAAATGTCTCAGATGTCTCAGTCTCATGTGTTTCCACAAGTCTCCACTTTCAACGATTTTTATAAGCCCTTTTTCTTAAGCTCCTGTTTCACTGTACAGCCTTTAAAACGGACGTTAGGTTACAACTTTTGAGATGCTTAATTATATGGTGGCCCCTTTTCCAGAGTGGGCTACACCGATTTTATTTTATTTTATTAGCTTCGCCATAGGCAGGGTAATCCCGACAGCGGGTAGCCAGTTACTGTGGGCCCATTTATAAAACTGCAATAAAACAAACTAAGATGGATACAGCTAACGACAACATGTCACAGGACGAGCAAGACAACGAGCACGGTTACGTTTAAGACATATAATTTTAAAATAATTAGTATATGCCACACAAGTGAATAGTGCTTTTCGCGCGCTCTGATTGATTAACTCGGAGGTGATTAGCAAGTACTGTTCACCTCCGAGCAGCCGGCGGGCGAGAGTTTACAATTTCCGACCGCTTTTCGGTATATTGTTACCAACCTCGTTCCCAGGGCTTTTCCCTAGAAAGAAAAATGGCGGCGGGAAAAGCCCTGGGAACGAGGTTGTATTGTTACACATAAAGTAATGTTTTGGTACGCTTATTATTCAGCTTGTGTGGTATATACTAAAACAATTGATCACCTCAGTGTCGGTGAAAGTGGTGGATATTTACCTCGCCGCTTCGCGGCTCGGTAAATATCCAACACTATTCACCTCCACTTCGGAGAATAATTGTTAATTAGTCGTGGTTATCTCGGAGTAGACCCGTTCCGTTCTCGGAATGAACAGAATATGTTTACTCGGAATAGGCAGAATGTGTGTTTCGCGGGAAATTGTGCGCGGCCCGCGTAGCCTGCGTGGTAGGCATAGAAAAGGGAGGAGGAGGGAGAGGGAGAAGGAGGGAAAAAGGAGAGGGGATTGGGGAGAGGAGAGAGGGAACGCCTGCTCTAAGAACCCCCTTTTGTTCATTTCTGCGGCCGCTGTTTCACAGTTTCAACAAAACATAACCACGGTGGCGGCGGGACGCAAACGTGCTTTAATAGATTTCAATCTCGTCAGTATGAGAAACATTATTTTGAAAACAGAACAAGAATTAATCAGCCATAAAGGCCTTTTTTAACCGACAGGGACGTCCTGGTGGTTTTACCCACTGGATAGGGGAAGAGTTTGATTTACCAAATGTTTGCATGTGCGGAGAGCTACGACCGAGTCTCGTTTTAGTAACAAAATTAGTTACTTTATTTGTCTGTATACGTTAATAACTATTTGGCTTCGTAAATAACTCGTATATAGTGACCAAGGGAATCACAAATTTGGCCGTTATCTCAACGCCGGCAACGAACTAAATATTAAATGCAGCGATTCTCTTCATTTCTCCCCTGAAAAGCATAATCGAAGACTAATTGCAGATGAAATCTTTGAACTACGCTGCTAATGGCAATGATGAAATTCGCAGATGCGAATACAAATTCTGTATGAAACCGCAGAAAAAGTTAAAGTGAAGCCCTTTCGAGAAATGTTGATCGACTCCACGTGGAATTTACATTGAAACGTCTCGGCTATTGTGACCTATTGTCGCCGATGAGTTGCCAGTTGATTCTGTGCTGGATAATAACAAATTTATCGGTATTGTCCAACAAGTTGTCACCTTCATCTCTGTTTTCGATCTCCGTGACAGCATT
This sequence comes from Pachyseris speciosa, assembly GCA_016490735.1. Classification (NCBI taxonomy): domain Eukaryota; kingdom Metazoa; phylum Cnidaria; class Anthozoa; order Scleractinia; family Pachyseridae; genus Pachyseris; species Pachyseris speciosa. Next base: position 777,623 of record JAEMWC010000165.1, on the reverse strand, counting down.
CTCCATACAATACTGCAGTGACTTCTTTGAAATTCCCCGCTCCGCTGAATCTTAATCTGCTTCTCTTACGCCTTTTTCCTTATCTTCGTTCAGGGGTTAATAGTCGTTGGAAGTTGACGTTTGCTGTTACATTCTTGCGCATTAATTCCTTCTCGGTCTCCCAGATCGTTGCCGAAAACGCCGAAATAGCAATGGCATTACTGGAAGTTACAGTTGTCTTAATAAAACAGTATAACTCCATGGTATTTCTTATTTGCGGCCACAACTTCTTCAAATGCATTCCGATCGTTTGCGATGTTTGCGATCAATGCCATGTGGAAACTGCGCTCTTTGCGATCGTCGAAAGATGCCCTTGAAACGGATAAATTCTCAAACGCCAAACCACAGAATCTGCAACGATCGTTGCATTCGTTGCCCTTGTTTTATCTCCCCCGTTTGGAATTCTTCGTAAGAGTTGCGGACATTTCCACGCTAAATCATGGTTGTCCCGAGGAGAGATTTTTAACGCTTCCGGCACTCTATAAATATTCACGATTTCACGCTTCCCGCAAGCGAAACTTCCCGCACAATTACGAAGACTCGCCTTACGTCGTCTGATTGGTGAAGGCATTGACAGTTAATTTACAGTAGACGTAATCTTATTACTAGAGAATCGGTGGGTGGAATGCAAAACCCTGGGTTCTTAGAGCAGGCGTTCCCTCTCTCCTCTCCCCAATCCCCTCTCCCTTTTTTCCTGCCTCTCCCTCCCCCTCCCCCTCCCTATTCTACACCTGCCACGCAAGCTAGGCCCACGAAGCGTGCCCATGACGTGGAGCCGAAAGTGGGTTTCAGAAGCTGGGTCCGGGCTATTGTCAGGGCCAGTCTCAAATCACTCCAGACTAAGGTATTCCGTTTTGAGAATATGTGGTTTTTGGAGAAACCTTATTCCTCTTCTTCTGCTACTCCTAAACGGGAGCAGAGTTGGCGCAGTGGTGAGAGCGCTCGCCTTCCACCAATGTGTCCCGGGTTTGATTCCCGGTCTCGGCTTCGTAAGTGGGCTGAGTTTGTTGGTTCTCTACTCTGCTCCGAGAGGTTTTCTCCGGGTACTCCGGTTTTCCCCTCTCCCCCAAAACCAATATTTGATTTGATTTCATTTGATTTGAGTTGAGTTGAGTTGATTTAATTTGACTTTATTTGTTTCTGCATTTGTTCGGCCCCACTAGCCTTTGTGCTATAATACTACCGAGGGTAAATAAAGGTTATTATTATTATTATTATTATTATTATTATTAAAACAGGAATAAACAAAATAGTTCCCAAAAGTGTGCCTCAGTCTAGGCTAGTCTAGTCTTAGTCTAATATATGATTGAAACGATGATCCGGCTGAAAAAAACTCTCAGATGCAAAGCAGGGCGCGTTCTTTTGGTAGTATACTGGAATATGAACACTGACTCGAAAGAGAAAGTAATCGTCTTTTTGACACCTATTCTAATCCCAGAGAAAATAGTAAAAAGACAAGCAGTCCATTCATTCTTCTTACAATGGCAGAAATAACATTCTGGTTTTGTCCATTTCCGAATATTTTGTTAAGCTTTACTTGGAAATATTTAGCTTTGACATTTTTCCCCGTTCAAGGAATTTTCAGGGTAGCACAATACATTTTCAGTTCATATTTAGCCTCTTAGGACAATTAAGACATTTAAGTTTCAAAATGTCAAAATTGAACGCGCGGACAAGCCACAAAGCTCCTAATTTGCATACATTTGGCGACAGTGCTTTTGCTGCCATGATAATTCCTTGAACAGAGATGTCCTTGTAAGTTGAAGCAAGATACGGGAGTGAAGAAAAACTGCCTTTTAAAAGTTTACTGTGTAATTTACTTGAAAACACTCCTACATATTGTTGTCTATTTTTTGGCAGGCAAGTTGTGGGAGTTGAATTCTTAACCATCCTTAAGTTCGTTCGTCTGACTGGATTTCGAGATAATAGGCCTTTTTTTTCAAAATAAGCGGCCATACGTTACTGTCGATTGAAAACCAAAGAGAAAATAAACTTTGGCCATACATTGAAATTATATTGTAGTGTCAATGGAATCGAAGCTTGTCTTCTAGAGGAATTTTGTATTCCAACAGGTGTACCCCAATGCCAAAAAAAAAATTGTTGCGAGCCTCCACATGTTAAATGACTGCTGAGGTTACCTGATAATTACCTGTAAGGTTTACCAGTGTTGGAAACCAGTCTGTAACATGCACCAGACCCTTGCATTTGACTCCCCTCATAGTAAGCATGCTTCCATGGACGAAACTGACTCCTCTCACCCCTCCCTCCCATAAGCTAAGTTTCGCACCACGTAGTGGCCAATTGGATCCACCGTAAGGAGTAGACCCTCCATTGTCTGTTGAGAAAATCACCAGAGTGTTCTCCCATAAACTGAAGTAGAAAAAAAGCGTAGGAAAAAGAGTTAGAAAATCCAGTTAACGATGAGGTGAATATTCTTCCGCAACGGAGAGGAGAGGACAATAACAACTTTAATAATCGTGAAGTTCTTAAGGAACTTGCCAAGCAAGAACACTCCTGATCAGACTGTTGGTGCTACTTCCATAGTCCAAATAGCCTGGGACCAGGCTCCGCAGTGGGGTTAAGGAGCGAAAAGAAGGAGCGTGGCGAAAAAAATCAACATGAAAAATCAGTGAGCGAAGCGAACCGAGCGGGGGACTGGCGGAGGGGAAGGGCTCAAGCAGTTTAAGGCCTGGGTCAGGGGGCGTTTATTAGAGAAAACGGTTTTTTGCGATATAACTGCCCAGGGGAATGACACTGAAACGAAATTCGGCAAATGGGTAGTTCTCATCATCCTTAAAATTTTGACGTGCAATAAACGTTATCCTAGATCACGTGGCGTGTCACGTGACCATTTCTTTGAAATCATCATTTCTTTGAGGAGTAGGTGACTTTTGTGGGATATAATATCGAATAAAAACGCTTTTCTCATGCGTATTAATTATTTCCAGCGTCTCACGTTTGGAACGACCGTCCATCGTTCTCAACAAAGAAGTTGTGAGGGCAAAGGTCATTTTTCTTCCCAGAATTCAACCTTTAGCTGTTGATAATTTAAAAACTAAAACTCGTGAGCAATCACTCCAAGCGTAGAAAGTTAGATATGTTGGATTTATATTAAAAACGCTGATTTATTTATCTGCAAACTTAAAATCCGCCACCGCATCGCCGATTTAAGACTTTTTCAAATTTTGATCATGTGACTGATCACGTGATCAAATTTATACGTTAAGGCAAACAAGGACAACAAGATTTATCTTCAGGGAAAGTTTCATTCAGTTCTAGGCAATCTGGAAGAAGATATTGGCGATCAACCATATTTATGAACATATTTCTAAACCCAGGCCTTAAACTGCTTAAGGGGCGGCGCCGCCCCTTCCCCTCCGCCAGTCCCCCGCTCGGCTCAATTCGGCTCCTTAACCCCACTGCGGAGCCTGGTCCCAGGCTATAGTCCAAATAAATGGCTTTGATAAAATGGCTCATAACATCTGGCGGTTATAGTCCATAATAAATTATTCTTGAAATTGTTCTCACATGACAAGTTGCAACGTTAAACCCTTTTTTGGATTTAGCACTAGAAGATATAGGCCAGCAAGCCATGATCTCCAGTCAGAATTATCTTGATTTGCTGGAAACCAGCCAACTCGTCAGATGACGTTCACTTGCAACTTCAGGTCTGTCTTGCAGGGCAGGTGTTTTGTTTCTGGCTTGCGAGTACCGTATGGAAACGTTGTTTGCCCGTTGGGCCGCAATCATGAACTTTCAAACTGTAGAGAGCTGGGACGAATTTTCCTGCCTGATGCCCACCCCCTTGGTGACATTTGCTTATCTTTCCAATATCCGCGTTAATATCCAAGATCGTTTTCGGGAACGTACTTAGCCCTCTCTTGCCCCAAAATACGCCCGATCTTTAGGCTACTTGGTACTCATATCCCTACTAATAATAATTACTTCTAGCCATAATTTGATATTTATTAACATTAGAGTCGTCAAGATGGCGACATCCATACCCAGCATCCTTCATAGCCCTCGTGATATTGCCAATAGCCTCATCCATTATATCCACCATACCAGCATAGATTCTGCGAGATTTACGTCTAATAAAACTGTACTTATCTTCATACTGCTTTGGAACTTGGAGAGGAAAATGGACATTCTGGAATGCCAAGTACAAAAACAATGGAGTAGATGCATTGTGCGACTTGATGATTTTCTGTGCTCGCTACAACCAAGAAAATTGAAGGTGTTAAAAATTAAAATCACAACAAAGCTTTAAGGAAACCACATTTTGGTCAAAGCGATACTATTATTATTATTATTATTATTATTATTATTATTATTATTATTATTATTATTATTACCTTTCTTTTCAGTTAGTTTCAACAGAGACTCAAAAACAGAAACAGAAACTTGTTATAGTTAACCGAGCAAGTTTGTCCATGAGTTAGTCGAGTGAATAGGTTCACGAAAGAAGAATTATTAATGCCTTAATATAAATAAATTTTAGCAGTGATAGAATTGATATTTCTTATTAGAAACTATGTTTGCTTTATTTGATAAAGCAGTAAAAAATGCAGTTGGCTAATCAAAATATATTTTGAAGCCAGCCTAAGCTATTCATGTTTTGCATAGGAGAATTCTTAGGGTTTTTTTTTTCTAGCTATTTTGCCTATGCTAAGAGTGAAATAAAAATAAGTTGTTATCACAGAAAACAACTTTTTTGATAATTGATTTAACTAATTTTAGCATTGTTCGTTGTTTGACGTTCACAATTATATATATACCTCCACTAACATGGATCAGTTATTTATGATTGTTTAGTTTGTTTTAATTCAGCTTAGCGTTCTTGAAGTTTACTCTATGGAGACTAGATTATTGAATTTTAAGAAGGCAGTACTCTTCACGCATTTTTTATGTGCAAATTTGCCCTTGATAATATGTTTGCTTGTGCACAAACAGGACAATTTCCTATTTTCAAAATAATTGTGCCATTGCCTCTGAGCAGTTGTCACTACGGAGAACAACTTTTAAACTATTGCTTTGTAATTTTGACTATTGTTCAGGGGCACCTAACGAGCCAAGTCAAGCAAAAGCTGAAGAAAGGCATTTTTAAGCACCGTGTGGTGTTTGAAATCTGTTTAAAGTGATGTTTTCATGAGCTAGAAGAAGTTCATCTGTTCGGATTCCCTAGCTGAAAGTTTAATTGCCCGAAAATGTTAGGGAACAAAATCTTCCTTTGAGAAAATGCAAGCTGAAATTAACTTTCCACGAACTTTCTAGGGAACTATTTTCTTTCCGAAAATGCTAGCTGACGTCTTTGACTGCCAAAAACAGCGATTACGACCTTTCCGAAAACCTGAGAAGCTATGATTTCCCAATTTCGAATCTTTTAGGCCACGTTTTAGTTACGAAAATCCGAGTGCACTCTTTAATCGACGCCGAAAGCCCAAGACGATTTACCCTCTACCGAACAGATATCTACCGAAACGTGTCGTTGGGTACCCCTGATTGTTATTGTTTAATGATTACCATTACTTCCAGTAACGTTGATCAGATCGATTTAAGTTATTTTGATTGTATTTTAATATTCAGCTCAGCATTTCTTGAATTAATCTATGGTTTCTAAATTGTTCGATTTAAGACTGAAAAACGTGTTTGGTGTGCAAATTGTCTTTGAAAATAATTGTTTCCTTTTGTTCAAAGGAGGACAAATAATATTGTTATACTAATTTTATTAATTCTACTGTGACATGGTGTTGTATCTCAAGAAGTTTAACATTAATATGAAGACAAGATTGCTAATGCCAGTAGTGTGAGGGTAACCAAGCAAGGCAATGACCATGGAGCCTGGTGTCTTTGAATGAATGTGTGGTTCCAGAAAACAGGCATACCTCCCCCGTGGAAGTTGTTTTGGTTTGCAATGGCCCCATCCCTCTGGAATTTCTAATTTATACATTTGAATAAAAACATTTTGGTTTTGCCACCCCCACCCCCTCCCCTTTGCAATTTCTATTGACCTTCCATGGGGAAGGGAACGATATTTTGTGTACTGAACTCCACCTTACAATTATGCTTTGTTTACAAATTTTGGACGCCCTCGGACCTTGACGTTCTGTATCAAAATTAATGTGCTAAACAGAAGACAAACGAAAAAAGGAAACTTATATAGTGTAAAATAATTATAATTTGCTTTTACCGGTTCCATTAATAATAATAATAATAATAATAATAATAATATAAATAATAATTTACAAATCTATGCATTATATATCCATTTATTATATAAACACCAGTGAAATACCAAGTGAGCTTTCCCGCGAAAACTTCATATCTTCACACGTGAAGATAACATGTTATCTTCACATGTGAAGAGATCACCAGTGGGAGTGGGAGCAGTCAGGAAAATTGAACCATGAACATGTGAACAGTGAGTTGAACGGTAAATCAGTTACAAAATGAATTTGAGAAACCTTTACGCTTTCTTTTGTTTCTAATATTTGTAATTACATCTTATAAAGTACTTTGTTTTTGCTCTTTTGGCTTTGAACGATTTTCTCGCGCTTTGTCTTTATTACATTAGACGAGAGTAACTGTTAGTTTTTGACGTCTAGAAGTGGTAAAAAATATTGTTGTTTACAACTGGCTTTCCTCGGAATCTAGAATTCTAGGGGCCATCATTTTAGACTTTATCAAATGAATTTGGTTTTCGTCCATGTACTTCTTCCATGTTTAGTAACGACACGTTCTACTTTAAGACCATTGAAAATATTAAAGTAAAATGGTTTGGTATTTCACTGGTGTTTATATAATAAACAGAATATTACATGCCCGCTTATGGATATGAATTTTATCTTCTCGTGGCCAACTCGATATCTCACTCGTTCGCTGCGCTCACTCGTGAGATATCGAGTTGACCACTCGAAGATAAAATTCATATCCACGCGCGGGCATGTAATATCCTCTATATATTGTACGGATATTGCAAAAATCAAGAAACAAATACTAAGAGATATATACGGTATATTAAATGGTGCTTTGTCATGGGTATTTTCATCTCTTTAACCTGCAACATTCAGTTCTTTAGATCCCAACACCGCGAGCTAAAAAGTAACCATATTTGGAAGATAAAGAAAATGTGAATTTGCTGGTAAAGTAGTATCATTGCACATCTTACCCAATCCTCCCATGCAGCTTTTTTAGTGGGAACATGTTACACTCAAAGAAGACGTGTAACATACCAATTTCTGAAAAGAACTGCTGTGTGGCAATAACCTCACCTCTGCATGAAGAACTGTAAGGTATGTCCCATTGGTGGCTCTTACGGGCTGCTCGTTTTCTCTGAAGTCCAATATTCCGTCTCTTTTGTGGCTAAAATAGTCTAAACCTCCATTGTAAGAACCATAGAAGGTATCAAAACCACGATATGTCGGTGTGTATTCCCACTTAGTGTATCCCAGGTGCCATTTGCCAATCATGTGAGTCCTATAACCTATCACAACAGATGGATAATATTTCAGTTACAACATTAAAACCTTAAATGGCATTATCAACTCTGATTGCACGATATGACACCCAACTTTGTAGGTTTTTTCCATATCCTTAACGGGGAGAGGAGTAACCTAACCACCATATTTTACTATGGAAGGTTCCTCAACCTCACATGCAAACCCCACCTTGCAGAGACACTGGAGAGGCTTTCAAGATTTTTGAGCCAGAACATATTTGACCGGACCAGTAATTATAGCCTCCTTCACCAGCCAATTCAAAAAATACAGCTTTGGGTGGGTGCCATTGGTAGTGCATATTTCCTTTGTATGTTTGTCGAGAGAGGGCCTTCTTCAGTCTTTAAGAAAAAAAATACAAGCTTGGCCCAAAAGGTGGATTCACCAAGTATTCATTTTGTTTGTTGTGAATTAACATTCTGCTACAAACGAATGCCAACTTTCACCATCCTTATCCAAGATACGGGCGCTGATATGGAATTCCAATACTCACCACTTGTTCAAGTCGTGAAAAGGATAATTCACCTGTTACGAGTTGTGTAAGTGGTACAACAGTTGTTTTCAGTTGGTAAGATCATTATCAGTAGTAAAGCAGGTACTTTTCTGTTTAATAATATGAGATTGTTTTTAATTTCAAGGAGCGCATTAATTGGATCACGTCTCATTATAGAGGCTGGCAATTTTCGTGCAGCTTGGGGCAATGAGCTATTAATATTGCGAACTCGTTCCAGTCATAGCAGGGCTCTCACTAGATGTGTAATAGTGAAAACGCATATCATTACGGACAGTTACAATTGTGTTTACTGCTTCTGTAAGAAAGGGATCTTTTCAAGTCGCACGACTTATACAAGTCGTAAAACTAGTGAAAGTGCTTCTCATTATAAAAACGTACAGTTTACGTATGTGCAGTTGTGTTGAAGGGGGTCTTATCAAATCGCAAAAGTCGTGCAACTAATGAAAGCCATCTCCTTACAGACACCTCTGTCGCAGTTTTGCTGTGATGCAGCTGTCAAACTGGGGTCTTTTAAACTAGTTCAATTCGAAGGAGTCGTACAACTTGTGAAATTGCATTCTATTAGAAACACCTGGAGTAGGGTTTTGCAGCAGCTGAGAGGAGGGCGCCTTGTCAACTACAATCGTGGAAAAAAACCTTAGGACAAATTTGCAGTTGTGGCTCTTTACACATGAGCCAAACAAATATTCGCGCGAGATTCAAAACGTACGTCGCCGGCCCTCCCCACACCCCACATGCAATGTTGAAAACGTGTACCCGCAATTTTTCCTGACCTTCAACATCGTTTTGGGTGGTGGAGGGGGATTTATAACAGTTTTTAAAAATATAGCACTGCTTTTGAGAGTAATGGTCAAATAATTGATAATTATTAATTTTGAATGACTGTAACAAGGAATTTTATCCATGATTGTAGTTTTAATTCAACTCTTTATAGACAAAAAAAAAAAAAGAAAAGAAAACATACCTGGCATATTACTCTTTATTGACTTCGAAAAGGCCTTTGACAGTATAGACTGGAATTTCTTGTTAAAATGTCTAGATGTTTTTGGTTTCGGACCAAGTCTTATTAGATGGGTGGAGACGTTTTATGCTAACATATCAAGGTGTGTGTTGAACAACGGGTATTCTACCCCATATTTTGAATTACAAAGAGGGATAAGACAAGGGGATCCGCTGTCGCCATACCTATTTATTATTGCAGCCGAGATCCTAGCAACTGCTATTCGCAACAGATCCGATATTCAATTTTATTCGATATTAGATTAGGCCAAGATGATTTTAAATTAGTTCAATACGCCGATGATCTTACTGTATTTGTGCCCGATATTGAGTCTGCTAAGCGGATTTTTCAATTGCTTGATCTTTTTGAAACATGTTCTGGTCTAAGGGTCAACTATTCCAAAACTGAGGCTATGTGGATTGGTTTGTGCAGGCAAAACACGGAGACACCCCTTGGCTTGAAATGGTGTAACAGCGTTAAAGCCCCTGGGATTGTTTTTACGTACAATGAAGTAGATTTGCTGCAAAAAAATTTATATGACAAATTGAAAGATATTCGACTGCAAACAAGGTTATGGAGTTGTCGTGGTCTCTCACTGTATGGCAAAATTACTATTATCAAACCACTTTTGCTTCAAAAATGTTGTATGTGTTTTCAATTCTCTCTGCCAGCCTCTGGGGATTTTATCAAACAACTTAATACTATAATTTATAACTTTCTATGGAAAGGGCCTGACAAAATAGCTCGACAAGCTACGATAAATGATTTGGAATTTGGTGGTCTTAATGCAACAGATATAATTGAAACCTTAATCAAAGCATCTAGACTGGCCTCGATTAGTAAATTATTTTCGAATGGCTCATTGCCTTGGAAAGCTTACGTCAACACTTACTTAAGGATTTTGGTGGTGGATTTTTATGTAGTTGCAACTATGACGTCGAAGAGTGCAAAATTTTTTCGAAATTTTATAATGAGCTTCTTCAGTGGTAGGCAGATTTTAGAAAATCTTTTTGAACAAAGCCTCCTAAGTCTAAAATATATAATCTGGAATAATAAAGAAATTAAGAGAGATAACAAGTCAATTTATTATCCTAATTATGTTAAAGCTGGAATATTATTCTGCCATCATTTACAATTTGATAAAGATAATTTTCAATCTTATTACAATGCAATAGGGGATGGATTAGGAAACACCAATTTTTTAGTTTGGACAGGGGTAAGAAGTGCAACACCTTTCCATCTGAAAACAAAATGCCCAAATGAAAAAGAATTAGGACAATTAGAATTTTTCTGTGGAGAAAAAACATTTAATCCTCTTACTACAAGAGTAAGCAGTTTTATCGTTTGTTAGTGTCCGAAAAAGTTAAACCTTCGAGGGGTTTTCTAAAACTGAAAGAGGATTTTGGTCTGGACGATTCAACTGCTTCTAACGCTTTTCATGTGAAACCTTTATTAGAAGTTTTCAGTTTAAATTATTAGCTGATATTACTTTTACTAATTATCGTCACGCTAAAATAGGTTATGTTCCGAATGATCTGTATACCTTTTGTGAGGCAGGATCAGAAACGATTCATCGCCTATTTTATGAATGCTCTTTCGCCAATCTTTTTAGGAAGCAGTTTGAAAACTTCTGGTTTACGCTCTCAGGACATTATGAAGAATTCACCTAAAGAGATGTTTTTGTCGGTAGACAAGTTGGAGAATGTGGCTTACTAAATTACCTGTTCATTCTTGCTAAACTTCATATTTGGAATTGTCGTAAACGTGGAGTACCCCCAAATTTTGAGTTTTTAAGGCAATTATTACAATGCTGGATGTGAAATACAAAACAGAAATGTATCTAGCCCCGAAGAATAATAAGGACAAAAAATTTCAGGCTAAATAGCAATTTTATATTAACGCTAGGAATACTCGTTTGGTGGCCTAATAATGTAAATAGTAAAAAAAGGTGTTATTGGTGACCAGTATTAATTGCATTGTACTTATGGCCGTAAATGGAAATAAAATGTGGAAAAAAAAGTCTTTCTAGACACTCGTCCCTGCTTAAGTTCTGTTCATAACTGCGATGATCATTCACATCTTCATGCTTGAATCAACAGTTCAAATATATGATTTTCACATATTCATTCCCATCAATAAACACGTTTAAAAATAAGGTTTCTGATGCGTGGTTGCTAGGGCTTGGGCTTGTTGCGCGCCCCGATGGAAACTATTTAATATTCGCCTTCGCATATTGCACTGATATATCTCTAGCGTAACTCATATATCTAATATTTTATTCCGACGACCTATTTGATTTTAAAGGCATTTTGCAATAATGTCACACTATCTCTGTATTTTCTACTTTCAAGAGCATATTTGATTACTAACCTGCTTCCTTGAGTTTTTGCGGCAACGTGACGAATTTTAGTGGCATTCCATGTTTAGTCTTTGTTCCTAATACACCGTGGTGCAAACCTACATTGTCCAAAGGGAAAAATATTTTAGATACTTACTCTCGATGTAAATTTCGATCTGACATTCTGAAACTAGTCCATTTTTTTTATTTTACATTATTTGTTATTACTCCTTTTGTAACATTTTTGTATCATCTTGTTACAAGAAAGAAAAATAATATTAGTCTGAAAAAAATTCAACCATAATAAACAAATAATCAGTTAATTAAACGCATGTGTGCCACACGTGTGGCTTTTCCGGTTAAATTACTTTCATTAAAACTGGTTCACTTTAATGTTGAAGCCTTGAGTTATTATAATGTCCGATTATAACACAATTTACAGCCGTTTCATGATGCAGTCCCACCCAGGAATCACAGTGAGCTGCGCTCTTTTTGTGTATAGGTCAGTACAGTGTCCGATTCATCAAAGGATTTGCTATAATAAATGCACCCCTGCGCAAGCTGAAAAGAAGCCAGACACCCTGGATTTGGGACGCACCACAATTCGAAACATTCGAAAAAACCAAACAAGCTCTCTAACAGGCCAATGCCATGCCATACCACTCCTCTGACAAACCAGCCAAGATAAAGCAGATGCCAATCCTGTTGGGTTTGCCAGAATCCTCGTTCAAGGTGACCAGGAAATCGCTCACGGTAGTCGATCACTCAGTTATGTGGGGACCCGTTAGTCACAAACAGAGAGCGAGGCACAGGGGTATGGGCATGCGAGCATTTCGACATCTACTTGCAAGGCTCACCCTTCCAGATCCTAAAGGATCATAGCCGCTCCTCCATATCTGACAGACGTCTAACCCTCGATTACGCATTGCACGATGGGGATTAAGGTTACAACCTTACCACGTTACTATTGAGTGCCGACCTGGACATGAAAAGCACAATCTCGTGTCCATTCGAGAAGGTTCCAAGGCAACACCACAATGCATGCGGTCATACAAGACGATAGTATGAGATCGAGAAAAAAATAAGGGCCAAAGTACATCAATTAGGCCGCCCTGTTTAAAGTCAGAAGCATTCAAGGTGAACTTGAATAATAACCGGCAGTGCGAACTTGATTCTACGGGACACCCCTGTAGCGATGCCACGAAGGAGATCAAGGCGAGTCCAAAACCAAAGCTCTGATTCGCAGCAAAGTGTGGTTTCCCGGAATGGATGCTGCCGTTACCGAAAGAGCCGTCCAGGATTGCATACCATCCAAGCTAACACGCCCGATGCAAAGTGGAACCGCTGAACAAGTCAGACCTCCCCCGTGGACCATGGCTGAACCTTAGCGTAGATTTCTGCGGTCCACTCCTATGAGGTCAATACTTACTGGTAATGACCGATGAGTATGGCCGTTTCCCTGCCGTACACGTCGTTCGCAGTATTTCTGCCAAGACGGTCATCCCATTTGTCGGCAAAGTATTCTGTACTTATGGCTATTCTAAAGTTGTCAGGTCCAACAACGGTCTGCCACAGACTGGTCCGGTTACTTGCGGCGTAAAACACAGAACAATCACTCCGCCGTGACCTCAGGTCAGCGCCCATGCTGAAAGCAGTCCGGATATCCTATATCCAAGGCCACAGCCTTATAACTGCTTTGCATCAAATTTTGTGCGAATACCGGCGCACACCACACAGCACAACGAGCTCTGCGCGACGCTATTTTCTATTCGGGTGCGAACATCAAACCAAGTTACTTTGTATCAATGTAGCTCTCCACTCTGAAGATAAATTTTGTCCGTTCTCAAGTCTCTCGAGCCAAGGTTCGACAACAGTTTGACCCGTGCACACATGCACGATAGTCGTCTCTTTAAGTGGGCGATCTCGTTCTTGTGAGGCAACACAAAGCAAACGAGGGTTCTGTCCTCGTGTACCGGTTCACAAGAGCCGATACAAAAGACCAAACAATACACAACAGCTAACCAATGACTCCTAAACAAAGAAAGAACAAAGGTTATTCCCTTGTGCACCAGTACATGCACCAGGACAGAACCCCAACGAGCTTTAAACCCCGTGTGACAAGCACCCAATTGTAGTAGCAGTGAAAGCCACGACGGATGACCGAACGTGCCAACGTTTCATAATTTCCCTCACGCTTCACTATCACGCCTCATTGAAAAGAGGAAGTCCCATTCACTGCAAGTCGGAGCAGTGGAGACAAACCAGTTCCTGAAAGACCCAGCGAGTAACATCAAGACCCAAGAGATTGCATTTAAGAACGGTAAATTCATTACAAAAGCGAAGAGAGAGCCTAGAGATAGAGAGTGAAGAGATAGAGCCTTTCCTTTAGGAATTTTGTTCAAGACAAACGTTCCGTGTTCATTTATTTACCATGTTTTCCAAAGTTGAGAGGGTTGTAACGAGGAGGGGGGGGGGGGGGTACTCCCAGAAAAATTGGGTGGGGGTGTGCGGCCCACTTCCTGAAACCCTTACCCTATTTCAGACCAAATTCTGCCCTTTCCCCTACCCTATTTCAGACCTGACTTTGATACCCTATTTCAGACCCTACTTCACGCACACGGTTAGCATAAACATAACTTGAGAAGGGCTTTTGCGACTCTTTTGTTGATGGTTTTATCGCAGTGGCTTCTTCTGAAATATATACTTAATTCAGGACTAGAGCGCACAAACCATACCCTATTTCAGACCAAAATGGTTAAAATCGATACCCTATTTCAGACTAAAACGGCTTAAGAACCATACCCTTTGGGCAGCACATACCTATACTGCCCATATAAGGGAGTACCCCCCCGGGGGGGGGGGGGTATGGCTGATCGCCAGTTGTTTTGTAGTGAGTAAATACCTGTGAAAGCAGTTATTGGAACACGTTTTCTTTTCTTTCTTATTTAATTGAAGTGTTGGATTTTATTTTTACTATTACTGCATTATGCATAGGTGAATGGGGTTTTTCTCTGTACGCGTTGCCGCGGAAGCTCTATTTCTAACTAACATCATTTTACCTAAAAGCTGATACCTCAAGAGGAAAGGGATTTAGGAAAATAGTTGTTTTAGGAACACACCCGAATAGGAAGGAACACACGAGAATGAGATTATGATGTTAACTTCTAAACATGGTGAATAATGATAGAACCATACAATGAGAAAAAATTCAGCGTTTTCCCAATAGGAATCGAGAGACTCCAGGCTACGTCTTTCCAGATATCCATTTTAATTTCTTCATGATATATATGCTCTTGGGTCTTTCAACACTTCAACAACAAAACTTCCACCAAACTGCCCCCGGCCCCGAAACATATGCTCCGCAAGACGTACTCTTGTGACATATTGTAACAAAAAAATTACTTGCAGTGTGGGCGTGGACATTAATTGCTTGAAACATGTACGTAATTTCTTGCACACTTTTTACTTGCTGTTCGATTGTCCCAATTTTGCAAAATGACTGAGGGAACGGTTATATCACTGGCCGAACCTGGATTTTCTGTCTTTTCGCGTTTGTGGACTTGAATTATCACTGAAGGCATTGAACTCACTGAAAGCAAACAACTGTCAAAGTTGTTGCAGGAATAAACCCAAAACATATTTCATAGGTAAACGTTTATGAAGGCAAATCGTAGACAAAATTATTGACTCGTCGTGTCGTGGTTTCGTCTTGTCGTTTCGTCATTTCGTTGTTTCGTCTCGTTGTTGCGTCTCGTCTCGTTGTTGGGGAGGAGGGCAAAAACTTGCCCCAGCATACAAACGTCTGTAAAATTTCCCTAGTTTGCGAAGTATAACTTAGTGATTTTAAAAGATACCACTCCCAAACTTGGCCATTTTACAATTTTAAGGTGTTCTTTCCAGCAGTGCGGACACGATTTAGCTATATGGCCAATATCTAAGGTTGAAAAACTGTGGAAAGTTCTATTTATTCCCGGCATGCCCAATCGATGAAGATCGATCATCGTAAACCGAACAATATAATCGATAAAAATTAATCGATTATTATCGATTGGTGTCACCAGTCGATGACAATCGATACTCCTAAAACATTTTCGCGTGGCCTCAAGCCAGTCAGGCCTCAAGTCAGTTTGCGTGGCCTCAAGTCAGTCTTGCCGAAGTCTCGCGAGTCGTCAAATGACGGACGAAATGAACGTTTTATTAAAAGAGGCTGTAGTGAAGGGCTACCACGAGTGCCCATTTACAGTAAGGACGTGTGAATCTTTTGTCTTCGAAGAAAAATCGGCGACAGAGGGGAGGCATTCCGAACTGTGAACTCGAAGGGACAACTGGGAATATGCAAAACTGAGCTTGTGATGATCCCTTGAGACAACGATTGAGTGGAAGAGAAAAGGTTACAATAAGTAAGACTTTCAATTACTGATACGTAGCTCAAACTTATCTGAAATCATTGTTAAACGATTAGCATTGACAAGCGATAAAATCGATGACAAGTGATGAAAATCGATGAAAATTGATTATAAAATCGATGGAAATCGATACTCACAACTCTTTCGATTTCTATTTTGATTGACTTCTGATATAAATCAATTGATGACTATCGATCAAAATCGACTTTGTTGATTATCGAATTTCATCGATTGGGTACGCCGGGATTTATCACAGGGTGCAGAGGAGTTCTGTTCGATCGACACGAGTTTTTTTATGTTAATTCCAAAATATGTTTATTTTGTACGATAAAGATTGTCGAAATGAAATCCTTTTGATTTCTGAACGTTTCTGCTTCAACTGATATCCTTCTATATATCCCCCTGTCTTTCTCTGGTGCGGTTTCCGCAATGTTTATTTGCAAGTACCGCGGACCAAAGTGCTGTGGGCTCGTACGGTTACAAAAGGTTGGCTTACAGTTTAAAAGTATTTACAGTATTTACTCGGCACTTCGTGCCTCGTTCGGAAAGCTTCGCTTTCCGATTTCCGAAGCTCATTCGTTGCCCTTCGGGCAAAGATCATATGCGCCCGCGGCCAGTCAGTTCGACGCAGTATATGCTAGTAAACATGGCGGAAAGCCGTATGAGGGAGACAAGATCGGGGGATATAGAAGGATATGGAGGCAGAAAACGTTCAGAAATCAAAAGGATTTTATTTCGACAATCTTTATCGTACAAAGCAAACAATTTTGGAATTAACAAGGTGAGACTTTGTCGTGTACGATCGAACAGAACTCCTCTGCACCCTGTGGATTTATTCTTCCTTTCCGATCCTGTAATCTGATTTATTGTGTCAGTGATCCGAAACGCCATAAATGCGAATGACGCATTTTCTTGGCATCTTCCTCTGGTTCTACTTTATAGACAAAAGTATTTGGAATCAATGCGGACAACCTAAATTACAACAACAACAGCAAACAACAGAAACATTTATTTCTACACTATTTGTTTAAAAGCAGCAGAGCTGATGTGGCTGTGTCATACTAATTATGACTAACTTCCACCATACATTCTTGTAGGTGAATGTCAGGTCCTTACTCTTGTTATAAGGTCACGAAGACGTCGCCATTCTTAATCGAAATAATTTAAACTGGTCAAAATTCTCACGTTTGCGATAAGGATTTTTCATACCGTTTGCTCAGGAAGAGCTATTCATACAGCTCTTAGTTGTACAATGATGACCTCATTTTCGGTCATACTTTTCAGCCTTCCCCCTCTCTCTTAAACTATTTTTCTAGAACTAATCTCACCAGTGTGGATTGGGTACATTCCTGTCAACAGCGCGCTTCTCGTCGGTGTGCAAATGGGAAGAACATAGTAGTTGTCGAGAATGACCCCATCAGAAGCCAGCTTGTCAATGTTTGGAGTTGAGATATTTGAGCCGTGAAATCCAACATCGCTCCAGCCCAGGTCATCCGCTAGTAAAAACAAAATGTGGGGTGGTTTGTCGGCTCTGTATGCTTCGGTGGCAGTCCAACACACCGCAACTAAACTAACGAGAAGAAACATTGTACGAAGCATACTTGCGTAAGACGTGTTGAAGCAGCTTTCAACACTGAAAAGCTATGACCACAAAAGCCTCTAGGAACTTTGGACTCAAACCGCGCGCGTGACGTAACGAAATGCCATTTGATCTCGTACGCACTCTAATAGCCTGCGTGCCAAGCCGGCGTTTCCATGGGGGTTTCTGGCCGCGTGAAAAATGGGGCGAGAGCAAAAACAAAGTAAAAACAAAATATGGGGTGGTTTGTCCGCTCTGTATGCTTCGGTGACGGTCCAACACACCGCAACTAAACTACAGAGAAGAAACGTTGTACGAAGCATATTTGCGCACGACATGTCGAAGCTTCTTTCAACACTGAAAAGGCGTCTCGCCAAATAACCGGAAGTTGAAAAATCTCCAAAGTCTGATTGCTAAGGTGTGACATCATAGGTCTGCTTTAGAGACTCAATTTGCGGTTTCACTGTTGGAGAGTCTTAGCACACCTTCTAAAATGTCATGTAACATTTAATTTACTGCCATGCGGCACGCTTACGCGGTCTCATGGCATTTTATGGCTTTAATTGAATGATAAAACGCTATTTTCGTCAAATGTTATGCTTTAGCGATGGTCGCGATTCTTTGAGATTGAGCGCATATGATTGACGCCTTCTCAGGCTGAAATTTTTTTTCTCCGGAGGTTTCATAGACGCGCAATCGACTTTGGTAAGTTGTAGATACACTCTAAGCAGAAGTAAATCGCCTTTGGACATTTTCTTAAAGCGGAAATACGAACGGAAGAGGTATGTTTAATAGACGTGACTATCGGTAGGTCTGGTAGGAATTGCCCGTGGCATTTTCCGTGGGATCTATTAAGTTATAATGTAAATTTTTCCGTAAGATTTGAATTCGTTGGAATTTCCCTCGGTTTTGGGCCATTGCTGAGCAGTAATCTACTTTTTTTTTTTTGAAGCATAGTCATTTATATGTAGCAAAGTTTATCTATATTCTGGTGGCAAATATGAAGCCGCGAAATACGCGTGCAATCGTCATCGATCCTCGATGATGAAAATGGGGCTGGTGAGGGGGGCGCGGGAGTGGGTGGAGACAGTAATGGCTGGTATTCTTTTCGCTCCTTCACCCGACTGCGTAGCCTGGTCCCAGGCTATGAAAATGTAGGTTGCCTAGCATACGAAACGCCAAGTCTATATAAAATGCGTTGGTTTACCATGTTTATCTCCGATGTTTGTGTTTTATTTCTAATCAAGCTACGTTGACCCAATATGAATGACCTGAGAATTAATGATTAACACTAACTTGCTGGTCACAACTGGCAAAATAATGCAAAAAAATTTAATACATACGAGATCTACGTTGTATTCTATCTTTTCCTTTCTTACCTCAGCCTTTGCGCTTCTCGGTCCTTTTTTATGTCCGACCAAAAATAAACATAATAGAAGTCAGTTAAAGTCTGAAACACAAAATGTACAAAACGAAAAGTAGTCCAGTCCTTTGAAACTAGTTGACATGTACATATTAAATATCAATTATGATGGGACAAGATTTCAATAAAAGCACTCAAGCACTCACATCCTAAAGAACCTGACCACGACCTTGTGGTGGTAAAATACACCGCTGACCGGTGACTCGGTCTGTTGACTCGGAGCTTGGGTTCGACTCGGGCGCTGTTTTGACTCGGTAAATGAATTTACTCAGTTACAGTTGTAGTAATTTTTTTTATTTTTGCAAAAAATCGATGGTCATGCCTTTCGTTACATAAACATACTTTTGGCGTTATTTTCTCTTGTCTTGAACTTCAAACGTACCCTACTGTGCAAGTGACATCGAAATAACTTGTTTTGATTATTAAGACATTCATTCCTCGCTGCTGCATTCTTTCTTCAGGTGACAAGAAAAATCCTCGATAGGTAATACTATCAAAACCGGGTAGGTACATTTCACTGACCCCCAGTCCATGGACTACCACGATCATTATGGACTACCGAAATGGACTACCTAAATGGACTGGTAAATGGACTACCAAAATAGACTACCTAAATGGACTACCCTGAATTTACCTACGTTGAAAAAAAAAATCACAAAATTTTGGTTGTTTTGATCGATTAATCGCGGTCTCCGCCCTTTTGTTACTTTTTTCAATGCTGCTGGTCAGCTGTTCTGCAGGCGCATTCACTCGCCGTGCCAACACGCACGACGAGTGAATGCGCTTGCAGAACAGCTGACCGCGATTAATCGATCAAAACAACCAAAATTTTGGGATTTTCTTTTTTCAAGGTAGGTAAATTCAGGGTAGTCCATTTAGGTAGTCCATTTACCAGTCAATTTCGGTAGTCCATCGTGGTAGTCCATGGACTGGGGGTCAGTGAAATGTACCCACCCATGGCCGACACGCTGGTCCAGGAGTAAAATTATTTGATTTATAATCTTCTAGACGATTCCTTGCCTGACTGTCTTGATGCTCAAGATGGTAAGTGACAGAATAAGATACAACTCACGAATAGATCACATGACCAGGCTCGGGGGGGTTGGTACTCCCAGAACTTTATTTAAAGTGCACCTAACCCCAAGAATAGTTATTTTTTCCGCTAAAATAAGACTTTGTACTTACTCCATAAACATGTAGCGTTTATTTCCAGCTTTGGAGTTTTTTATGGGGCTTGCGATAAACTATACATCATTTTGGTAAACGACCACGTCAGCTGGGACGTGGGTCTATTCCCCATTTGACTATTATGCATGCATGTTTACAAAGACGTACCCACGCTCCTTACTAGCTTGATCGTGTGACAGGTGACGGCTAGATTTCGTAACTTTTACAGCCTATAAAAAGTCGAGATTTGGTTTAAAAACATTAAAGGCGCAATGCGTTTCGAATAGGTGTAAAGATTTATTTTAGCCAAAAAAAATATTTCGTTGTTAGGGGCACTTTAAGACCAAAATCTGCGATTTTCCCTACCATATTTATAACAAACGAGTATCATCCAGCGTGCCAGCCATCACAAGTGACAAATGAATGCGCCTGCTGAACAGCTGACCAGCAGCAGAAGCGTATCACTTTTGCCAGCAGCATTAAAAAAATCAAGATGGCAGAGATTGGGCTCAATCAAGTCAAAACAACCAAGCTTTGGTAATTTTTTTCAAGATATTTAATTAAGGGTAGTCCATTTAGGTAGTCCATTTTTGGTAGTCCATTTAGCAGTCCATTTAGGTAGTCCATTTCGGTAGTCCATCATGGTAGTCCATGGACTGGGGGTCAGTGAAATGTACCTACCCATTAAAACCAAAGTCATCGCCGATATTATATTCCTTCATCGCCTCTAAGATTTCGGCTCGTGTGCTTAATCGTAGCTTTCCACTTTCCAACTCCACAAAGAAAAATCATCCGCTCCGATCTACGCCATATATGTTCACTCACCTTATGATATAAACAGTCAAGCAAGAATCTACGCTTTTCTACTACTCCCTAGCTGAAGCTTGCAAACGCTGAGCCAAGAGGACTCTTTATTTATTTATTTATTTTGTGATTCGCCCAAGGGCAGGTGATAATACAATAGGACTCTTGTAATGAATATACTGAACACTTTTTTCTTTCAATACTTACCAGGGGAGGGACAGAAGAAAATTTTTAAGTTTAATGAAAAAAGCTAATACGAAGTGAGTGAGTTAGTGAGTGAGTGCCATAAGACTGCCTCCTATACCTCATGGCATGACTTCGTCATCCATGAGCTAATAGTAATATATTTGAACTGCGGCGGGGTCATAACTGCTATGATCATTCACATATTCATTCTTTATTCCGCAATTCAAATATATGATTTTCATATATTCACTCTCACATAAGTCACACATTGTTGAAAAAACCGCTCGTGGTTTCTTTCGAGTCAACGATCCCCTCGCAGTTCTTTTTTTGCTTTTTTGGTGAATTGCTATTTGGTCTCGGACAGAAAAATCGACCGTCCAAACCATCTAAAGGAACTTCTAAAACTTAGTCGTGCCAGTAATTTTCAGTGTAATAACAAGCAGCACTCAGGAAAAATCGATCATCCTCTCCCCGACTCGACCTCCAAAAATATCAGACTCAGAATGTAGCTCACAAATCCAGATTATTCGTATTCTTTAACTATTTACATCCTGAGAGATACCCCCCGTTTTAGTAAATGTTTGGTGATCGGTGATCATTAGTCTGGAAAACTAATCTACTCCATTTTAGGAGTTGCGATGGAAATAAATGCGGTCTTGTGACACTGTGAGCTCGAACTAGGGTGTGATGTCACCCGCATTTACGGTTATTGCTTGTTTGGCGACTCAACGGGCTTGATTCTTGATTGATACGTGTTTGTTTATTGAACCATTTTTCCTATGAAAAAGCGCCCAGGTCGGTATCATTAAGCTAGAGTGGGGGTAAACCCAAGAGGTAGTTTCATGCTGACAAGGCAACTTGAGATATGAGAGACTGGATCCAAGAAAATGGCTTAAGCGTGGCCCGCAGGAAAAGTGAGAGGAACATTGCCATCCAGATATCAAATTCTGGCCTTAAAGGGGCAGTGTCACGCTATTGTACCATCACTTTAAAAAGCTTAAAACTGCCAATGCATCAGTGGAAACCTTAAAATAATGGTCTAGTTTTGTTGCCAAAGACTGTAGTACTGCATTTTCACTATAAACTCCTGTATTCCATCAAAGATGACAAGGATGGAAATGGATTGCAATTTGAAAAAACTTGCCAGTTTTTTCAAAATTTCAAGCTATGCATTGAAAAATCACCAAAAAATTATTATGGTTAGCTTTTCCTGCTAAAATTTCATTAGAATTCATCTTGCTGATTCTGTAGGAGCATTTCTTGCATGATAACAGGTAAAAGGCAGTAATTTTGGCAGAATTGAACCAAAAACAACAAAAATCCCAGTGACAGTGCTCCTTTAAGGTTTGCTGTAAATGTATAATTTTGATTTTTGGGCGAAGCTTTTTATTACAAAGTAGATAACAAAAATGTGTAATTTTTGACGTATTACGAGTTAGCAGGTAACAAGAATCAAACTAGTTTGTTAACAGTTTGTTTCGTAAATCAAAACACGCGGAAATCAACTTTACATGGCAAGGAATGAGGGACAAGTGCGCAGTTCGAAGCGACACTTTCTTCTTGGTAAGAAAAATATGGCGGAATGCCATTTCCAGCTGAAAGAACCTCACAATCAACGACCACACAAATCATTACTGCATTGCCTCTTTAGTACGAGTTTCTTATCGACCCTTATTATAATTTGAACTCAGTTTAAGTATCATATGTTTCGTATTTTTGTAGTTCTTTGATTTAATATAATCCTGGGGTTATCTTTGCCCTGTCAGTGGAACCGTTGCTTCTTGAAATCACTTCTGGTAAAGTTGGGAAGTTTAATAAAGATTAGCCACCATGAGTCTAAAGAAAATTTATCCTCTCTTCCTTATTTTATACTTAACCCTTCCTCAATTAACGGTCTCTGAAATTGAAACCGTGTGCTAAACTTTTCTATACCGGCCCGGGTTGCGGAAGGAACAATATTTTCCAGTCCTCTGACGAGTTCAATCACGGCAATTTTTGTTTTTTATGTCTTTATTGTGATTTGATAACAATTCAGTTCCAGTGGATGAAACACTAACATAATGAAATCGGCTTAGTACCATACGTCTCTAGTCTAGCCATGGCGTCCATATACCAAGCAAACGAGATTTCTCGACTGCTTTGGCATCTTTGGCTTTGGTGAGCGAGGGCATCACTCCCGTCATGTAGTGCTCCACTCTTTTCTTCAATGCCTTCACCACGCCTGGGAGCCTCTCGCTAAGATCGACGTGTTCTGTTGGGTCAGCGGTGACATTGTATAGGGCGACTTTTAAACGGCTTGGGGTGATCTGGTAAATAGAATTATCTAATGATTAAGCTATGAAATCAACAAAAAAATATGTGCAACTTCAAAGGAATTGTTTTGCTATTGCTATTGTTGTTGTTGTTATTATTATTATTATTGTTATTATTATTATTATTGTTGTTGTTATTATTATTATTATTATTATTATTATTATTATCAGCTTCTTCGATGTGAGGTTATCCCCCGAAGGGTACCTGTATAAGAAAGCAGCTATCGGGATCGGGGGGATAAAGGAGGACGGTGGGCAGAAGTTGTGTTGGCGGATGGTCTCATATTGAAAAAGTTTGTTAGGTCGAATATAGGCTGTCTCTAAGAGGGAGATATCTTCTTTTAGTCCTAAATGCTAATGTTACCTTTTGCGATGACGTTTTCCAGGCCCGTCTTGAATCTGGCTCTCTACCAAGCTCCGGGGGTCTGTGCCAAGAATTATTAAGGACATTCATAAGAAGCTTCATGTCGCCCGCTCTAAAAGCCATTCCTGGATACCATTTCTTGTTTGACAAGTCCTTAGTGTTGTTTCCAGTGTTCCAATCAATGTTAAGAAGTATCTCCTTTCTAGGTGATGGTTCGCCTTGAGAAATAGCGCTCCAAACATTCATACCATCCAGCGGTGTTTGCCCATAATCGAGGGTACTACCTATTATAAATAGCGCACTTACTTTACAATCAGACATAAATCTTTGAGACAAATCTTTGCACATTTGTGATCGATGGACCGTTTTGCAAAAACTAGGAGCCGAAGAAAAATAAAACGCTTTATTAGAGCGTAGTGTAACAGTAACAAGCTAAGTGGAGAAATGTTCTATCTTCATTCCCAAATGCACTATTTTACCCTTTTTACTGTTCATTAGAATTTCCATTTCGAGGTTAAGAACACTATATCCAACATCTGATATTTCGGAGCCATTTTGAGAGAACATATACAGGCCACTTTGGAAAAAAGTAACTAAATTGTCTCACAAAGGAAAGGACATCTAAAAATTAGCAGTTTCAGTAACGTTCAATTGTGTTTTGCTTAAAAGCCGCCAGATAACATAAATTTAAAACTCAAGGAGATACCGTACAAATGTCTCTATTTCGGAAAATATGCCCCTCCCCACCCCACACCATACAAAGACTCGCGATTTTTATAAGCCCGTCTCCTTATGCTCCTACTCAACTGAACAGCCTTTAAAACGTCTAGTTAGAATTTTATAGATGCTCTTTCGCAAGACAACCACTACTCTTCTCCAAAGTTGGATATTGCTATTTTAAGAAATAAAACTCCAGTCTTGCGTTCTCGGAACAGGTAATAATCCCGTTGTAAGTTTCTGTTTATTGGAGGGGGGACCTATTCCTTTCTTTCAATGAACAGGAAGAACGAAATATGGTTTACTTGGGAAAGGCAGAGTATGAGCTTCTCTGGGAAAACGTTTGGCAGGAAATCGTGAGTGGCCCAAGAAGCCCGTGACGAGGCACCGGATGTCAGGTTCGGACGCCCGGTCCAGACTATTCCTCTGGCAAGAGAAGTCTGTTTTAAGAATACGAACTTATTCTCTCATTCCTAAACCGGAATAGGAATAAACAAAGTAGTCCCAAAAAAATGCGCCCTTAGTGTTAGTCTTGCAGCGCCCCTAGATGTTTAGTTAACACATAACTGTCTCTGGTAATAGAAAGGCTGTAAATCGATCATCATTTTTGTCCAGCAATGACGATATATGACTCAAGCGATCACGCGGCTGGAAAAACTGAACATCTGCTAGACCCCCAGATTCAACCCGGGGCGCGTTCTTGATAGTATTCTTGAATATGAACACTCGAAAGAGACAGTAATGGTGTTCTTTTGAGACCTGGTCAGTTTTCGTTATAAAAGAACTTGCACTCCATTCATTCTTTTTACAATGACAGAATGAACAGAATGAAAAGAATACGGTTTACTTGAATTCCCAAAATTCCCAAAACAATGCGCTCTCAGCTGGATAAAGTCAAATGACTGTTGATGTTATTTGAGAAATACCTGTGAGGTTTACCAGTGTTGGAAACCAGTCTGTAACATGCACCAGGCCCTTGCATTTGACTCCCCTCAAACCAAGCATGCTTCCGTGGACGAAACTGACTCCTCTCACCCCTCCCTCCCATAAGCTAATTTTCCCTCCACGTAGTGGCCAATTGGATCCACCGTAAGGAATAGACCCTCCATTGTCTGTTGAGAAAATCACCAGAGTGTTCTCCCATAACCTGAAGTAGAAAAAAGCGTAGGAAAAAGAGTTATAAATTCCATTACAGATTGTTCTTGGACTTCTTTTCACATGGCAAGTTCAAATGTTCAAGCCCTTCCTGGATTTAGCACTAGAACATATAGTCCGGCAACGCAGGATCTCCAGCTTGATTATCTGGAAATCAGCCAACAGGTGAAGAGTTTTCTTCAGACGACGTTTATCAGCTACTTTACGACTATCTTGCATGGCAGGCGCTTTGTTTTTGGCTTGCGAGTACCACATAAAAACGTTGTTTGTGTACTGGGCTGCAATCTTGCATGTTCAAACCACGGGACATCCTGATGCCCATCCCCTTGGTGACATTCCCTTGTCTTTCTAACATCCTTGTTTATAATCCAATATCGCCCTCCATTGCCCCAGTTGTAGGCTACTTCGTACTCAGATCCCAGCTACTAATAATAATTACCCCTTGCAATAAGTTGATATTATTTGTTATTAGAGTCGTCAAGATAGTGACATCCATACCCAGCATCCTTCATAGCCCCGTGATATTGCCAATGGCCTCATCCATTAAATCCACCATACCAGCATAGATTCTCCGAGATTTACGCCTGATAAAGCTGTACTTATCTTCATACTGCTTTGGAACTTGGAGTGGAGAATGGACGTTGTGGAATGCCAAGTACAAAAACAATGGAGTAGATACATTGTGCGACTTGATGATTCTCTGTGCTCGCTACAACCAAGAAAATTGAAGGTGTTAAAAATTACAATAAAGCTTTAAGACGACCACATTTTGGTAAGTGACACCTGATGGTTAGCGTATATATTTACATACACATATATACATCTTTAATTTGTTCTTAACTCATGGAGCTATAGGCATAAAAAGTAAACGTAAAGAAAATGAGAAATTTGTTGGTGGTGTAGTGTCATTGCACACCTTAGTCTCTCATGGGGCTGTTTTACCAGAACAATTGTCACTCTGAGCAGAAGAGTGATAAAGTACCTTCTGAAAGGAATTGTGTGACAATAATCTCACCTCTGCCTGGAGAAATGTGAGGTATGTTCCATTGCCGTCTCTCACGGGATCCTCGTTGTCTCTAAAGTCCAATATACGTCGTACTTTGTAGCTGAAGCGTCTAAACCTGACATGTAAGAGCCATAGAAGGTATCAAAACCACGATATGTTGGTGTGTATTCCCACTTGCTGTAGCCCAAGTGCCATTTGCCAATCATGTGAGTCGCGTAACCTTTCAACACAAGAAGGATAATATTTTTTAAATTACATCGTTAAAACTTAAATGTCAAACTTCAATCTGATTGAACGATTCACATAATCGTCATTGAAGCTTTTGTTTTTCATATCATTAAAGGGGAGAGGACTAGCCTAACTATCATACTTTTACTATGGAAAGTTCCTCACCTTCACATATAAACCCTACCTTGCAGAGATACTAGAAAGGTTTTCGAGTTGGAATTTAGGTGACCAGGCGTGCGTTTCTAAAACTCTGGAAAACATTTCGGGCCCGAAAAACTATTTTACGTGCATTAGGTTTATTATCAGAAATTCGATTTCTAATATTTTTAATAATCTGTTAAGAAAGCACGCTATAAAATTGAGAAATACATTGGGCTAGTTTGCTGAAAAGCTGCTACCAAGCGATAAAAAACCGACTTGAAAAATACTTTTCGGCCCGAAATGGTTTCCGGAGTTTTGAGAAACGCACGCCAGACCAGGAAAACAATCAAACTGCACCAGTCAATTCAGACAATGGCAAAATTAATGGTTGTTGGAAAACAAGCAAAACTGACAACAATAACAAACAAAACAAAACCAAAAGCCACTGCTTATCGAACACACGTCAAGTGAAAACATTATTTTCGAAGCCTATTCGAATTCTTAATAATACGTTAGTTAATCACCATTTACTCGCTTATACTTCAAGTTCAGTGCCTCAATGTTTATTTTGGACAACTTAACGCCACTTTTCGAGCATTGTTTCTTTGCCGGTGTATGGAGTAAAGGTCGAAATCCCTTTAAGCATCTGTCATATGTTTGTTTTGTATTTTTTTCTTCTGATCTTCCTTCCTTTTCCTTTGAAGGTTTTTTTTTTCAACCGCATAATACAGCTTTGGGCTGGTACCATAGCGCCATGCATATTTCCTTCTTACGTTTGACGTGTGAACGCCTTCTCGTCCAGTCTTCAAGGAAAAAAATACGACCTTGATCCAAAAGGTGGATACGCTAACACTTTTTGCTCGTTGTGAATTGCTTTCACCATCTATACTGATCCACTACACCCGCACTGGTATGGAATTTCCAATACTCACCACTTGTTCAAGTCGTGAAAAAGGCCTATTCAACTGTTACGAGTCGTTCGAGTGGTACAACGAATGTTTCCGTTGGTAAGATTACTATTGGTGGTAAAGCAGTTACATTTTTCAGTGTAATAATGTGAGGTTGATTTTGATTTCAAGAGGTTCATTAATGGAGATTACATGTCATTATACAGGGTTGCAATTTTAGTCCAGCTTATGACAATGGGGTCTTTCGAACTCGTACCACCCCTAGCAGGACTCTCACGAGTCGAGCAATGGCGAAAACGCATATCGTTATTGACACGTGCAGCTGTGTTGTGGTGCAGCTGTAAGAAACGGCTTTTTTCAAGTCGCACTGACGAGTTGACACAAATCGCGCAACTGGTCAAAGTGCTTCTCATTATCAATACTTACAGCTGATTTGTGGGGCAGTTGTGTTGAGGGGGTCTTATCAAGTCGTTCAAGTCGTGCAACTAGTAAAAGCGCATTTCATTACAGACACTTGCAGTTCTACTGTGAAGCAGATGTCAGAAGGGTCTTTTCAACTCGGAAGACTCGCAAGAGTCGTACAACTAGTGAAGTTGCATCTCATCAGAACAATTACGGTTGGGGTGTGCAGCAGCTTTGACGAAGGGGTCTTGTTAACTCTAACGACTTCTAAGGGTCACTGAAAACCTCTCATTGGGCACTATTTTTTACCTACCCATAGGCTGGGTCTTTTTATTGGAAACCTATGTCAGACGGAAGCACTCCTATGCTTGATGACGTCCATGCAACGATAGGCTCATCTCCAGGGTTTAAATCAGTCCTTTAGACTGATGAACACAAAGGCATACAGTTACAAGTTGAGAAGTTAAGGAAGACTTATTTCGGTGACTGTCTGGCTGAATCAAAGGTCTCTACGGAGGGCAAAAGACCGCCGATTTGGCTTTAAGGGAATTACACCTGATGGTCGACCCTTCATATTCATCATCATTCATAGTCAAGCAGAAGTGCAGTCAAGTGAAGCGTTATGGGTGTCTGTTTAGTTATTTGGCGTTAAGGGCTCTTCGCATTGAAATAGTTCTCTGGATACGGATTCGTTCATTAACGTCCTGAGACAATTCATAGTACGACGAAGGACATCAGAAATGATCCGAAGTGACAATAGTTGCACACACCGAGTCGAATCAGCAAAGAATAAACACATTCATGTGCCAGAGGAGATCAAGTGGTATTTTAATCCCCCTACATAGCAGTGGTCCTCAGGGCTCTGCTGTTCGAACAAACCATTGACGACGAATCGCATTTGACAGTATTTTGAGCCAGAATGTTTACTGACAAATATTTGTGACATTTTCAGTTCCTTTTTATTTTTTTTATTTTTTATTCAGTTGTGACAAATCAATTTTTCCTCTTGTAATCACACTCGCACTCACTTATTGTAATTCACGTTCAACAACGGGGTTAGTTCTCATTTTTTTCGCTGTTATCATATCTACGCGCAAGCTATTTGACATCGTGGAGCGTCATCTGCCACAAGTTCATTGCTATGCTGATGATACGCAGCTGTACGTTTCCTTCCGCCCAAACCAATCTGCGGATGCGGACGCTGCTCTAAAGTCTATGACTGACTGCATCAGTGATGTCAGGAGCTGGATGATATCAGACAATCTAATGTTAAATGATGACAAAACAGAGTTTCTGATACTAGGTACAAGGCAGCAGCTAGCCAAAGTTAATATTGATAATATTAAGGTGGGCTCTGCTAAAGTGAGTCCTGTTTCGGCAGTTAGAAACCTTGGATCATGGTTCGATTCACAGCTCACTATGTCTAGTCATATTAGTAAGCTTTGTTCTGTTGCATTTTACCACCTGTGTAATATTCGACGCATACGCAAGTATTTATCTCAAGAAACTGCGGGGACGCTAGTCCATGCTTTCATAACGTCCCGCATCGATTATTGCAATAGCCTATTGTACGGGCTACCAAGCAACCAGCTTGCGAAAATTCAGAGAGTTCTGAATGCTTCTGCCAGGCTAGTATGTAATGCGCCAAGATTTTGTCATATTACACCTATAATGCGCGATTTGCATTGGTTGCCTATCAGGGCACGCATCAACTTCAAGGTACTTCTTCTCACGTTTAAGGCGTTACACGGCCTTGCGCCTCAGTATCTACAGTCCTTAATAAGTGCCAAGACATCACGCTATAATCTTAGGGGTTCTAATACTCTACTCCTAACTATGCCATCAGTGAAATCTAAGGCTACGCTAGGAAATCGGGCATTCGCCATCGCAGCGCCGTCATTATGGAATTCTCTTCCTAGTGAGCTTCGCTCAATCACATGTTTAACTAGTTTTAAAGTGCATCTTAAGACCTTCCTTTTTAGACATGCATATACTTGATAGCGCTAATTATTTATCAATTAGTTTCACCATTTTACCATTAGTTTTACCATTTGTTAATTAGTTTTAGTTATATATGTTTTTAACTTAGTAGTCCTGGCCATATTTTTAGTTTTACATCTATTAGTTTTTGTACTTATCTTAAGAATGCGCATCTGATCATTCTTATGTAAAGATGCGCACTAGAAGTGCATAAATTATTATTATTATTATTATATTATTATTAGAACATCAAGTGCACTGCAGGTCTGCAAGTTGTCCTTCTTTCCTGTACTTGAGAAATATTCGCAAACCTTTTCTTCTGTGCCTTAAACAGAACAACTACAGAATACCTGGCCACTTTTGGAGCGTTAACCTCCTGCTTCATCCTTTTATTTTGATCTACTTACTCTTACTTACTCTCAATCTTTAAATTGTTTAAGGGTTTAAGGAGGGGGGGGGGGGGGGGGGGGTTGGGGGCGACAAAGGGCATCTATATCTTACCGTTTCTCTACTATTAACAGTTTTTATTTCCGTATTTCTTTATTGACCTTGTATTGTACATACATAGTGGAGAAAATCAATAAATAAAATACATCCTGCTTTCGCCGTCACGCATTCTCGGAGTAGAAGAATAATGAAAGTAAGACTGGTAAAACGACTGCTCCTGCAGTCCCGTTGTTCCGTAGTCCCGGCTCCCAAAGACTAAGAATAATTAAAGTAAGCGACTAGCATAACGACTGCCCCCGTACAACCACACTCCCTAAGTGGAAGAATAGTTGAAGTAAGACTAGCAAAATCACCTTTCCAGCAGGGCCGCAGTCCAGCAGTACGGACTCCAGGCAAGCCGTTCAATCTTTACGAATCATACAGTGACTAGACACGTTTAGAGTTTCTCCCTTTTTTTTTTGTTGCGTGGTGGCCAGGCCTTGGACCTGTTGAGCACGTCCAATGACAAGT
Source organism: Pachyseris speciosa (assembly GCA_016490735.1). Taxonomy (NCBI): domain Eukaryota; kingdom Metazoa; phylum Cnidaria; class Anthozoa; order Scleractinia; family Pachyseridae; genus Pachyseris; species Pachyseris speciosa. Next base: position 746,501 of record JAEMWC010000165.1, on the reverse strand, counting down.
ATTCAATATTCATATATTCACCTTCGCACAAGTGACTGGTATATCTAGCGTAACTCATGCATCCCGAAAAACTATTTAGTTTTAAATGCTTTTTGTAACACAATCTTTATATTTTTCTACTTTCAAGAGCAATTTGATGAAAAGTTTATCATATATTTGGTTACTAACCTGCATCCTTCAGCTTCTGTGGCAGCGTGACGAGATTTAGTGGCAATCCATATTTGCTCCTTGTTCCTAGCACACCATGGTGCATACCTACATTGTCCAAAGAGGAAAAATATCTAAGTTACTTGCTCGCGATGTAGTTTAAATATGTTTTCGATCAGAAAGTCTAACACAAGGCCAGTTTCTATGGACTTTCTTATATGTTAGTCTTTTTTTATGTAACTTTGGATTTTTTATCATTTTGATACAAAGAAAACAAAAATTATATTAGTTTGAGAAACTTTCCAACCTTAACTTAAAACCGCAACTACATAATCAGTTTATTAAACACATGTATGGCACAAAACGGTTTTTGCGCAATAATGATATCATTTCTATCGGTAGTTTCGGATAGAAATGATATCATTATTGCGTGTCGCTCGATTACTGCGTACAAACGTCTGTAACATTTCCTGACTTTGCGAAGCTATAACTTTGAGATTTCAAAAGATACGGCTCCCAAACTTGGCTATTTTACTAATAAATATATTATTGTAAGGTGCTCTTTTCAGTGGTGTCGACAGAGTTTCAAAAGTTGACAAAATCATGGATAGGTCTACTCATTCGTCTTTTCTGAACTGTAAAGCCGCAACGATTCCGACCCGAATTGATCCCCAACCCTGAAATGATCTCTAAATTGACCCCGAAATGACCCCACCCAACCCCTAGTATTTCCGTAAAATCAATCTGAGAAGCCTAAATTACAACAACAACAACAAAACATTTATGTGTACGCGATATGTTTAAAAACAGCAGAACTGATGTGGTCCGCGTCATACTAAAAGAGAATCATATCAATCTGTCTAAAACACTTTAGGACTAACTTCCCAACGACACATTCTATGTAAGAATGAATATATGAAAATCATATATTTGAACTGCGGATTAATGATTGAACATGTGAAAATAAAGCCTGTAAAAATTCAGGCTTGTACGGGACTACGACTAGCTCCCAGATGGCTAGTTAGATCAGTCGGCAGAGGTCGTGGGTTCGAATACCGTACAAGCCTGAATTTTTTTCAGGCTTTATTTTCACTACTGCTTAAGTAGTGTTCATAACTGCGATGATCATTCACATGTTCAATCATTAATCCGCAATTCAAATATATGATTTTCATATATTCATTCTCACATATTCACCACTCACGGGTATATTGCGAACCAACAAAACGACTAGCTCCCAGATGGCTTGTTATTAGCTCAGTCGGTAGAGCGCTTTACCGGTATCACGAAGGTCGTGGGTTCGAGTCCCGCACAAGCCTGGATTTTTTTCAGGCTTTATTTTCACTACTGCTTAAGTAGTGTTCAAAACTGTAATGATCATTCACATGTTCGAAACATTCTATGTTGTGGATAAATGTTCGCTCCTAACTCATGTTTCAAGGCAAGACGTCGCCATTGTTAATCGAAATAATTAAACCTATTCGAAATTCTCTCCATTGCAATAAGGACTTTTCATACCGTATGCTGAAAAACAGCAAAAACACAATGAAGTAAATTTAAGCACGTATATAAGCTATAAATATAGCTCCTCGTTGTACAATGATGACTTTGTTTTTGGTAAAAAAACAAACAAACAAACAAACAAACAAACAAACAAACTTGGGTTTTCTCCCTCCCGTTAACTATTTTTCTAGAAGTAGTCTCACCAGTGTGGATAGGGTACATTCCTGTCAACAGCGCGCTCCTCGTCGGCGTGCAAATGGGAAGAACATAGTAGTTGTCGAGAATAACGCCATCAGAAGCCAGCCTGTCAATGTTTGGAGTTTGGATTTTTGAGCCGTGAAATCCAACATCGTTCCAGCCGAGGTCATCCGGTAGTAAAAACAAAATGTGGGGTGGTTTGTCGGCTCTGTATGCTTCGGTGGCAGTCCAACACACCGCAACTAAACTAACGAGAAGAAACATTGTACGAAGCATACTTGCGTAAGACGTGTTGTAGCAGCTTTCAACACTGAAAAGCTATGACCACGAAAGCCTCTAGGAACTTTGGACTCAAACCGCGCGCATGACGTAACGAAATGCCATTTGATCTAGCTCGTACGCACTCAGGAACGCACGAAATTATAGCCTGCGTGCCAAGCGCTTCCGTTCCGGGTTTCTGGCTGCGTGAAAAATGGGGCGAGAGCAAAATAATGGCAAAGAAAGACTTGTTTGCTCGGAAAACCCCACGGAAACGCTTGCTACGCAGGCTATGACTTTTATGAGGCATGTTTTTCGAACGCTTGACTCGTAATAATGGCAGTAAATGAATGAGATCAAATAGCATATCGTTACGTAAAACGCGCTGTAGATTGGTCTGCCTGAGAACTGTAGAGGACAAGATTTGTTAGTGGCATGAACGTTCACGAATTCTCTCGACGACAAAGCAGTGAGCTGAGTCAGCCAACGAGTCTTTTCCCGTTTTGTGACTTCTGCCACGAAAGGGTGAAAGCCACTATGTCTTGGTGCTGTATATTAGCCTCCCCCCAGTCGTTTTTAGGGGACTCGTATTTCACCTCCATCCCACAAATCGTTGAGAGTGTAACAATAGAGTGTTATGTCACGTTGCTAGGAAATTTTCTGTGGCGGTGAACAAAATGAGGCCGCGTCCACCAAGTAATTTCTGATTTCTTCAAGATCAAAAAGGTCGAAAATGGTCCAGTGCTTCGCGCCCCATTGAAATGAAAAGGTTATCTTCCTTTGGAACCTCCTGTCGTGAGTGACCCGCTCCCCGGGAGTGGGGGCTATATAGGTATGTGCAGCTCCAAAGGGTAAGGTTTTTGTTAGCCGTTTTGGTCTGAATTAGGACGAGGGTCTGGATGCGGGGGGGGGGGGGGGGGGGGTGCTAAGTCAGTTGTCAGGTAAAATCTCGTCCATTTGTCAGGTGTCAGTTAAATTTTGAGGCATTTGTCAGTTGCCAGTTGTCAGTTAAGTGGCTGTTAATAATTAATCGAAGACCTGAAAACATTCCTGGTTGGCCCACTTTTAGAAAAAAAAAATACATAAAATTAAATGCAGAACCCTTATTTTCTTAAATTTCTTTGATTTCTCCTGTTTCATCATCATACATAACAAGCATCACAATTTCTTACAAGCAACTGCATGAGTTATGTCACATGTTGAGGTGCCAACTCATCTTCGCTCTCTTTCTCTAAGTCCCTTCAGTGCAATCTGCAAATTGGTCAGCGTAAACTGCTGGCGGTAGGGCCCGCCCCTGCTTGTCTTTTGCGGTTTCACCTCGGACAATCCTTTGTCTTACAGGATGATATTTCTCAACGAATTCTTTCATAGCCGTTTCAGTCTCAGCACTGATCTCCGCAGACGGAAGAGGTTGTATGAGCTCTATGCTAGCAAACTCCATGCTGATCTGCGGGACTGGATAATATGACTTTTCGTAGGTGAAACGCTTTGCCACCCAGTTTGTTACTCTCTTCAAAGACTCCCTGGAGATGGTCCCAAAATCTTGAGACTCAGCAAGGTAGTAATAAAAGTCTCATGCTTAACACTGCGGGAAGATTCTCGCTGTGGTTTCTTTTGTGCTATGCCTTTGTTTCACTTCAGAAACGGTCCTCTTGATGTGTTGATGTACACACGAGGCACACGACTTGTGTTAGTTTTCTTTGTGCTTTGAGCGTGGATGCCTGAATGCAAAACTGTGATAGAGGAGTCCCAGTACTCTCAAGAATACTACTCTGGGTCCAGAAGTTATAGTTTGATAGCGCCTGCAGCACACAACAACTGTGTCTTATCCAATGAACAAATCCCGCGAACCTGACTGAAAAGAATATGTTTGATCGGTTCCGTCACTTCTTCCCGCTCCTCTCCAGAACCGACCAAAGTCTTAACTGGTTTCTCTAAAGCGGATAAAAAAGATTGACCTTTCGAGCTCCCAAGTCAATGAAAACAATTCCGTTTTCAAAGCCACAGAGCATCTTGATTTCATTACACGTTTCCGAGATGTTTTTCAAAAACAAGTCATCTTTCAAGGATGAGATACTGTATACGTACAGACCACCAGCAACACCAACTGAACAGCTAAGAAGTAACTTAGAACATCAACAGAACCGGCACTTGAAATGCCATTTGGGTAGTTCACAAGTGGCAATCAAGCACCAGCAATACCAGCCCCATTGTAGTCTAATGTCACTTGGATGCTACCTCTTTTTACTGTTGTACTTAACCCGGGGGGGGGGGGGGGGGGGAGGGGAGGGAGGGGGAGTACTCCCTATAATGGCCTATACGGGGAGGCTCCGCCCGAAAGGGGTATCTTTTTCACGCTTCAGGTATATGAAAGGGTAGGGATTTCCCGAGTCGAAGTATATGAAAAGGTAGGGAAATCTGTCATTTCTCAATATTTGCTGTTCAATAAGCGTGAAAGAGCCAAATTTGGCGCAATAGCCAGGGGAGTCGCATCTGCCATCACCAGCAAGCACCAACCCATTTTCGTTACCCGCAAGGCTGTTCAAGAGTTCCTGTTGATTTGCCTTCCACTGCTGTATAATTACAGGATTGACATATGAGCTAGTGTGACGATAGAAGGTACGCTCTGAGATGCTGGCCACATTCATGATTTTTAGCATTCTTAAAGCCTTGGCTGCTCCTGATCCTGCAAATGAAGAGTCAAACATCATGGCCAGCACAACTCGTTTCAGGGGAAATTACAATTTCCTCTACCCTTCAGCTTGTTTATTTATTTTACCTACTTATTTATTGACCGTCTATTGATGTAATAATCATAATAATAATAATAATAAAATAATAATAATAATAATAATAATAATAATAATAATAACAATAATAATAATAACCTTTGTTTACCCATTTGCACTTTTTGTACCAACCTGCGAGCAGAATAGAGGAGGATAATAACAAGTTACCCACGGGCATCTTTCCTTTTGCAAATGGTTGGCTGCACCACACATTTGTAAATTTGCACTTTTCCTCGGTGCACCAGTAGAGGACTTTTACCAAGGTGCCAATTTCTTTAAGGACGCGTGCCTCTGCAGAACCGGCGCATATTGGACATGACGCAAACAAACTGAGCAGGTTTGTCTCGAAAACAATAAATTTCCTCTCCTGGTGGGGCGTGACTTTTTCCTTTACTTCCAAAGACCTAAACACCGTTTTGAACAAATTAAAGGCAAGTGGTCAATGGTCAAATAATCGTTCATCTTTTCGACAAAGTTATAATAAATATTCGAAAGAGTTATAACGTACGTTCATTGCTATTTACCGTTCTGATTTTGAGAGCTCATTTTCATCATCGTCTTCCTCTGACTCGATAGATGGATTGTAGTCCGCATCTTCAACATCTAGGTCGTCAAATGGTTCCTCAACAGGATAGCTGACAGAATCGTGTTCCTTCTCAATAGTGAGATCCTCCTGGGTATTCGCTAGACTAGCAGAGTCGGTTGGTATTAAGTTTAAGGCCGGCAGATTCCCAATGTTGCATTGAACACCATTGTCAACCAATACCTTTTTCTTCTGGGATATTTGAATACCTGAGTAATGATTAAATGACAACAGGATCAATTAGTCTTAAGAGGACTTAACGAGATAAGGACTTATATCTCTCTGTGCATGTTGGTGTATTACCTTTGCTGCGACATATGGGGCGGCGAAGTCCTTTCTGAGTGCCCTTGTTGGCCTTCGTTGATCCAATACAGCAGAGTGTTTCAACATCAGTGGCGTCCAAGGATGGCATCTCCTCCTGAGCATCCAGTTTAGACTCGTCTGCGTTGTGCCCACTTGTGGAGGGCTTTTCCTGATCCGAATCTGAAGTGTCTCGTTCACGTTGCCGCTCAAACCCCATTACAAGCTGTTTTAAAATTAGATTTCTATGAGTGTAAGAGGTTGATTTAAAGAGAGCAACATAACTAAACAAAGCTGGTTATAGCATTCCAAATGCTTGACATTTCGGCTAAAGGACTCACCCTGTGTGCAGTAAGTTTTGATAGAGCTCGGCTACTTCTTTTTGGTGTCATAAACGTTCCCATCTCGTCATGCTTACTACCTTTGTCCTGTTTAGGTCTCTGTTCTGGATGCTTTCTTTTAAGACTACGGGCAGCGTCGAGTTGCTCAGGTGTTGGAGTAACTTGAATCGTAGGGACAGCTGTTTTCTTTAATACTAATTTCGTCGAAAAGCCAGCCAGTTTCGCGCCCCATCCGTCGTAACAATCTGCAGAAAAATGATTGCTACATATGTGGCCAGTACCAGGGATCCAGTCGTCATTTCTTTTCGCTTGTACAAACGCAATCCACTTGTTCCGTCGCGGTTCCTCATCTTCGCCTGGAAACTGGTGGAGGCTAACGTTATCTGCGTTTGTGTTACTGCAGAACATTACGCTGCAACGCTTACCAGGTTCTCTCCTGTTCTTGCCCTTTCCCTTCTTTTTTTGTTTACCGTCGGCCATTATGCTGCTTTTACTCGCTTTTACAGTTATGTAGTGTTTACCCGTTACACGTACGGTCACACCACTGTGGGGCTTAGCTCAGTCGTACAGACAATAACTACTACTTCAACTTGCGCTATAACAGCGACTACTTTATTGGAATCAACCACTTTTTTATAAGTGTTTACGTAAATGGCTGAATGAAGAAGCAACACAGGAAAGGGTGTATTCATAGCTGATCCTTGAATCGTGCTGAATAATGAGAAATAATCATGAGTCATCGACAAATCATCATCCAGAAAAGCCACGATTCACAAATACGTGCACAAGCAATTTGATATCTTGTTACGCAACTTAAAGTCTGTACGGAGTTCCTCGCAGCAGCCACAATCACAATGGTGAATTCCTTTTCTCATTTTTTAGACCGGCAGACAAATAAATTTACGTCGACGTCTTTATAGGCTTGGATAAAATCAGTATTTGAGATAATGCTAAATGAGTAACGAGAAAAGAAACCAGAAGCTGTCGCGAATCCGGGCTGCTTTCAGACTGCTGCGCTGTTCAAAGCTTGTGACCTTTGGAGACTATGCTCGAGAACACAATCCCCTTAAATTACTAAAGTTGAGAACAACTAAAGATAACTGAATTATTTTTATTTTCGTCAAGCCAAGAAAAAAGTTTCCACTCTGGAATGTGATGTGCGTGTTTTAAGATACGTAACTAAAAAGATATGCACAAAGTTGTTGACCTCTGAGGAGCGATGTGAGGGGATTTCTTTCATTTCACATTCAAAGAAAATACACAGAAATTTCGTTTGCCGCTTTTACCAAACACATTTGATAACTTTCACGTACTTACAACTAAGACCCGCTTAATTTGCGATATCACCGTATTGCATTCTCTTGGCAGTATCGCCTATTTAACGAGGGAAGAGCGCTTTGTTTTTCTCTTATTGCAACCAAGTACTGATAAGCCTTACACACGTGTGACGTAAAGACCCCACGTGACCTCTAAACCGAGCTTTTTCAAAATGGCCGCCAAATTAGCGAAAAGAAAAATTTGTAATTTATTTATTTTTGGCGATAGAGTTAAAAATTTTTCTGAGAACTGTTATTTGTGCTATAAAGATTTTATACAAAAGAAAAAAAAAGGTGCTAATTTTCCCGTCAGTTGCCCTTTAAGAGGACCTTTCAGTAAAACATTTCGAACAGGCATACCTTATGACTGAACTGTTTTACTTTATTGAACGCTGTACATGAAAACGACAAGAAAACTTCCTGTTTTAGGCCATGATACGAAAGGGGTACTATTTGTCAATGGAAGGTATACGAAAGGGGTACCATTTGTCAATGGAAGGTATACGAAAGGGGTACCATTTGTCAATGGAAGTTATACGAAAGGGGTACCTTTTCTGTCAAAAATGGTATATAAAGGGGTAAAGGGTCGGACCTCGGGGCGGAGCCTCCCCATATTAAAATTTTTTTAGCAACCCCCCCCCCCTCCCCCAGGGGTACTAAACAATCAAGTGATAAACGAAACGAGTTAGCTGTGATAATTGCCAAGGCCATATTCTGTTGTCGGTTCTTTCAAGCCTAGAAATGCCATCTGATACTTCTTCAAAGACTCTATAGTCTACATATCCTTATTTATGATGCATCGGAATCAAGACGATAGAAGCCAACGATAGCTTTAATAACGCCACCAGCAGCCATTTCGTTTCCCCTTTAGGCCCGTTATAGATTTATGACCTTTTGGCCTGAAACGCGTGGCTTTCAATTAATCACTTGGGGCAATTATGCAACGTCTCAAATTTTACGTGGTCAATTTTTAACAGACTTATTAGAAACTCAGCGTGATAGTTCCGATATAAAAACGATCCTAAATGAATAAATACTAAAGGTAAAAAGGTTAACGTAATATTTTTTAATCCATAAAGGCTATCAACAATGAATTTCAAACCAATATCAATGCCAAAAGCCTTTTGTCAGTTGTCAATAGAACCGACTTTAAATGTCAGTTGTCAGTTAAATTTTCGGCTATTTGTCAGTTGTCAGTTGTTTTTTTGGCCATTTGTCAGTTGTCAGTTAACCCCATCCAGACCCTCTAGGACCGGTATCGATTTTGACCATTTTGGTCTGAAATAGGGTATGTTTTTGTTTGTTTGTTTTTTTTGTTTGTTATATAAGAAGCTACTTCTTCTTCTAGAACACAAGCGCAGTGATAAAAATGTATTTCATTCTTCTCGGAACGTATGGAACTCTTGTTACATATTTTAAGAGCCGAAGAAGCCGATTTTTTTCTCCGGAGGGAGTAAATACGTAAATAAACCGGCAAATAGTAGCGGTTCTCAATCTTGTCACACAGAAGCTCTATTATCGTGAATTCTAAGAGTTTATTGCTCTGAGCGGCTATGTTATGAAAATCAATGTTAACGGACTAGCAACAGGGAAATGATTTCCTTTGATTCGCCAAATATCCTTGTAACAAGTTCTGCATAGCAATTTTTATGCATGCCTGATTCAAGGCAGCTAGAACAGTTACAATGCAATGAATACATCTTGTAAATTGAAAACTAGAATCCGTGGCTAGCGCTCGAAAGGTGAGCTCTTGAATATTTCAACGGTAGCCATAAATCCACCTCAGGAACTCAGCCGGATAACACTCGTGCAGGTAATCTGGACCTTCAGTCAGGCATCTGTTGGCTAATTACCACTTACCTGTCGTTCTGCCGCTGTGAATTCACCTCTTTAGACACGCTAACTGAAATTATTATTTCGACGTTGTGCTTTTGAGGAGCCTGTACCCCGAATAGCACCCCCTCCCCTCCCCCTCCCCCCCCCCCCCCGCGCCAAATGATTTCTCGATGGGCCTCCTCGCCTTATGCTTTTTCTTTTATTTGTCATTTAATGAAGCGTAGAAAAAAAAAATGGCAAAAAATAGAACTGAGACTCCTTTATCTCTCATTCCGCTCGTGTTCAGTCGTTGGAAAAACCCTCGCCATGTCTTTCTCCTTTTGTCATCTGCCCTACATGTTGGATGTCAGTTAGCGTCTCATCTAGCTGTCAAACAGGTGGTTAGGAATGAAACTAGCCCAATATGACAGCAAAATGTCGATTGTGTCATGCGCTTCCTATGTTCCGTAATCTGATGATGTTCTTTGAAGGCCTTAAGTTAGATAACTCATTGGGTTAATTACGTCACCTTCATTAAATAAAGAATATTGTATTGTAGCGGAGCTCCGACGGCCCGAAGGGCCGTCAAGCGGAGCACCATACCTATAGAAACCCGTCAACTGCTTTTCTCATGGTAAAAATGGCTAGCGGTATTGCTCGTGGGCGCGTACGCACGACGACGACGACGACGACGACGACGACGGAGTCGCCCAATAATTAATGATATCCTAATAATAATCATAATAATCCAACATGGCGGCCATACTCCACCTGGCCCAGCTGACCAGCTACTTTACAGCGTACGTCTTTGATACTGGACATCCATCTTATAGCCAATTGACACCTGTCAAAACAAGGTATCTGCTGACCAGTGTAACGTGACCATATCGCGGGCTCAAGTTAAGACCTCATCGAGGTCAGCTGTTTTTTTGAAGTTGACCGCTGACCAGGTACTTGCTTTCGATTGGATCGCAGGCTCCGGCCAGGTGTGGGACACCCAAACCAAATCGAGGCCTTTAAAATTTTTCGCGCGCTTTCTGCGGCTCGTAATTTCACATTCAGTTGGTTTCTTTACTTTGAGCAAAACAACTTCATCTTCTTCAATCGAAGTTTGTCTTTCGCATTAAAATCAAGAACTTGTCAAAAGATACTCCGGAAGGTGAATTTTCAAGTGATGAAAGGAAGGACGAAAGATTTTTCTCAGGAAAGCTTGGATCGATTGTGCGGTTGAAAACAGTAAGCTTATAATTCAACGTGTCAAGGGCTTTTACTTCCCCGCGGCATCTTGCATCTCACCATGAAAAGTCACTTAACAGTTCACCGGTATTAATGGAAGGAATGAGTAGCTCAAACTCTGTGGAAGAAGCTCTTTCTTTGGACAAACCGATTGCTATTTTTGCGGATGCTTGTTTTTACTTTACTGAAGCTTACATATTTTCAAGTGGTAGAAACCTCTACAACACAGCGCAGGACAGTGAGGTAAATTAAATAAATAGAAGCTTCGTTAACATTTGGTTTAATCGTTGTTACTTTTGTTCAGGAATGAAACTTGTCTTTTTCTCTCGAATGGATATAAATAACAATCATCTTACTCGTTTTGGACGCAAAGAAGTAGTTGAATTGTTTGTTTGTTTTGTTACGTTGTTTTCTTTGCAAGCGAACGAGTGTTTTTACTCGGCTTGGCTGACTGTTTTTCGACCTTGGTTCCTCAATAGCGTTAAGAAACTTTTGCCCTTATCTTATCAACACGTAATCGCAATGAGTCCTCGTAAAATTAAGCATTAAAGGCGGAAACTCAAGCTCGAGAAAAAAAAAAAGCCGATCAAATGCATGTGCATGTGCACGTCTCAAAATCTGACATTAAGTTGTCAAAATGCTGCCAAAACAGTCAAAACCCAGCGCGCTTCACTTCGTCAAGTCTTTAAGAGATCTTCGTCGAAAGCAGCCTATAAGCCTATATAAGTTTCGCCGTCTTTAAACATGTCGGCTTAATTTGTTTGAATCGGTAAGAATCAGCGTTTGGATGTTAAAAACAGCGAAATGGGTTGACTGGCTGGCTGGTTTTGATAAGTTTTATAGTGGACGGGTCTGCGAGAGAAATGCTCGTTTGGTTTGGCAAGCGCTTTCTTCGTTATCTGGATGATGTTTTGCCACTGAGAATCATTAATTGAAGAAGTTTATTCGGAAGACATGGGAAGTAACAGTAAAACCATCAAAACACTTAAGAGTTTTGTGTAAGCCAAGGAAAGATTTTGTGAGAAATGGCTCTATTATTCAGCTCTGTCGCATTCCGAGTGATTGCTGTCTCAGTGATTCCTGTTGACTGCACTAAACGATCAGGTGCGGACCTCTTTTTTGTCTTTTCTACGGACATTTATGTCAAATTTGCTAAGCAATTTTTCTAGCTTAATACAAGATAGTTTTGTTACTTGTCTAATTTCTCCACCTTCTCCAAGAATCTTCGAAGACATATTATTCGTATTGTGTTTTGTTTTCTTGTAATATGTTTGTTGTTCTATTGTTTCTGAACCGCGGTCAATTCCTGTTGACTGCTGTAAACGAAGAGTTTGTACCCTTTATTTTCTTTTCTAGGGGCATTTATGTCAAAATAAATACCGATTTTCCTAGCTTTATCAGTACAAGCTATTTTAATTACTAGCTAGTCTTGTTTAATTTCTCCACCTTCTCCTTCTTCGAGCAAACACTCGCCGGCATCGTACTTTGTTCGCTTGTAGTGTTTTTGTTTTGTTTTGTTTGTTTTGATCCGCTTTGAATCCCTTTACGCTTTCATCTGAAAGTAGTTAGGACTCAAGAATGTCTGTCTTTTTTTTTTTGTGCAAACGTTTACTATCGAAAACTCTTCGTTTTCCCTGCTGCTGCTCAATTGTTTTGGACACAAATTAAACTGGCCCAAATAAACTCTTGCGAAGTTGCTCGGTGAGAGTGTGCAGCTCCGATTCTAGGCTTGGCGTGGCTAAATATATATATGGCCTTCAGCTTCAGGCCTTAATCGCTACATAACAGACTGGAATGGTGTTCCATCGAACATCATGCATGCACCTTCTTTAAGCAGTTTTAAGTCCTATCTATTACATTATTTGTGTCAATTTTAAATCAGATGTAGCTTGTGAGTGACAAGTATGTAATTTTAATTAGGTTTGCTTTGGATTACTTCATGATTTTTAGTGTCAATCTCAAATCAGGGGTGACTTGTAAGAGACAAGTATTTGATTTAATTTGATTAGGTTAGCTTTGGGCCACGTTTAAATTTCACCTCTTAGTTTTTAGAATGTGTAATCAAGATTAGATAATATTCTTTGTATGGGAATTTAGTTTCTCCCAATTATTCTCCAGTCATGCACTTTTTTGTTTTGTATCAACTTAGTTGTATTCGCATTACAAAGTATTATTAAACTTAAAACTTAAAATTAAACTTAAAGTAAGCTCTTTCTCATCAATGTACACATCCTTTGGACTTCCTCCTCCTGCATACAGTCTTTCAATTAATTTTATTAGTAGCTGGTCACACCAATCTTGTGGGATGTTTGGATGACATTTGGCATTAATGTTAAATGGAATCTCTGATGTTTGATGAAGTATGTTAAGATCAAGTGAAGATGGCCGACACAGATTTCCAGCACTTTTGCTTTGATGAATCACCTTGATAGTGGTATCAACCAAATGCCCAATATATTATCATAAGTTGTTTGGTCTTGCACTTAACTGGCCAGAAGAGCAGCTGGATTTCTTTTTGAAAACATTGTAGGTGCATTGAGTGATGAGCTTAATGTTAGCAAGCAGTTTTTTTTTGTGATAGTAAGGTCAAGAAGTAATTGATCAAAAGAAATATCTTGGTCTTAATTCATGGCATCTAAATATTTTTATTGATTTCCATGTATCTTTCTTTCATAATTTTTGTGAGGCATACATATATCCAGAGGATACACAATTTCTGATTTCTGACTGTCTCATGGGAGGCTGTGGATAATTGAAATTGCATTCATTATGAAGTGATGATCTGAATCACTATATATCTGATGTGATACTGATTCCAAGGAGCAATCACCAGGCTTCTCCACCAATTTCTAGTGGCTCTAAACCATACCTAAGTAGCTAAGTATGTAACTAAGTTGCCTACAGTTGAACGGGGAAACAGACCTGTCCTTAGGTATTGCTCTAAGATGTTAAGAAATGTTTTGTTTTAAAAATTTATAGATGAAAACTAGCGTTGCAGGTTCTTTTTACACAAGGTATTAAAGATTATTTTTAAAAAAACCTACCTCAATATTTTTATTTTGCTTTTTTAACATCTCCAAACTCAGTTTGGAAAGGAATTTATATTACCTTACTCAATAGAACGCTTGTTTTTAGGAGGGGTGGGGGTCCAAATCCGTAAAAGGGGATTCATATCTGCTAGCAGTTCTGGACTTGGGGGTCCAAATCTGATCCACAAGCAGATCTGGACTGGAGGGTGAAAATCCATGTGGGGTCCAAATCCACTGTGCCACTGGCTCAGATCACCTTTCCATACTATTTTCTACAGCATTGGGTCTGTAGCTTGAGTGAGGTCAGATGGGTGATATGACAAGCAGACTATATGTAAATGCCAGTAGAAAAATAATGCTTTTGGAGCTCCGCTTTTAGGCTTGGCTAAATATATATATTATTGTATTGTATTGTAATATGACAGCAAAATGTCGATTGTGTCATGCGCTTCCTATCCCGGTCCCGGTCGGACCAACACTCAGGGTCTTTAAATAATTGAGGAGATAGTGCTGCCTTTGTAATTACATCTGCAAATGGTTAGACTTTCTAGTCTTCTCGGATAAGGACGATAAATCGTAGGCCCCGTCTCACAACACTTCATAATTGATTCTGTGGGACGTAAAAGAACCCACACACTGTTCGAAAAGAGTAGGGGACGTAGTTCCCGGTGTGATGGTCTATCTCTCATCTGATGATGTTCTTTGAAGGCCGTAAGTTAGATAACTCATTGGGTTAATTACGTCACCTTCATTAAATAAAGAATAATATTGTGTTGTATTGTATTGTATTGTATTGTAATATGACAGCAAAATGTCGATTGTGTCATGCGCTTCCTATGTTCCGTAACAAATTCCTCCAATTAACAGCCTACATCACGTCAAATGTGGTAACCTCGAATATTTCCTGACGAGCTGGAACTATCTTTTCGTCAACAAAAGGTAAATAAAAACCAAAACGCTGAAAAAGAATTCTATGGTGAAGGGTTATGGACTCAGGCGTTTGAAATCCCCTATCGAAGACATTTGGGAGCTACATATATTTACAACACCATGCAATTAACTCAATTACATCTAGTTTTTAAGCACAAAATGACAGGGTTTGTGTCACGATTATGGACATCTTTAAATAACGATGGTGATTCAAATCTTAATTAGAGAGTACTTGAAAGCTGGACACACAATTGCTCAGGCCCTTTTGGATGTTTTATATTCTCGTTCTTGGTTTCTACAAAGTCTGCAATCCATGGATGGTTCAAAGCTTTCAAAGCAGTGACTCGTTTGTGAGGCTGAACGACAAGCATTCGCTTAACCAAGTCTGTAGCGTCATCAGACACTTGATCCCAGTAGCGCGCCGCCATATTGTAACGTCCCTCAACAATCAGCGACATGAGCTTCTTGTCGTCGCTTTGCCAGAATGGAGGATAACCCACAAGTAACAAGAATAACACTACTCCGCATGCCCAGATATCAACCGCTGGACCAATGGGATCGGCCAAAATTGTTTCAGGAGCGAGATACAATGGTGTGCCTTCTAAGTCACACGTTATGACGTCAGAATCTTGGGGAAGTCGACGCGCTAGTCCAAAATCTGTCAGTTTAACGGTGGCTTTGCCTTTTGTTGTTTGTAACAGAATGTTGTCGGCTTTTATGTCTCGGTGAACAATTTTTCGCCTATGAAGGTAATCAAGTGCCTCAATAATCTGAAAAGAAAGTTAGTAGAGTGTTCTAACGTCAGTTTAGCAATACATTGCCCATATTGTTAAACATGGGAACATTGAATACTCCCACATGAGTCAAAGATAGCTACATCCCTAAAATCGTGTGCAGTTTTGGTGCCCTTTCTTTCGTTGTGTGAAACAGGTCATGTTTAGCCGTTCACTTGATAACATAGGAATTAAATGAGTTTCAGTTTTCACTTGGAGGATTTGCGCTAAAACAAAACAAAACAAACAAACAAACAAAAAACCGACGTGAAAATTGCATCTGACCATTCAACCTCTGGCTGCCAAATTCACGGCGCCAAAACAAGTATGACTAAGAGCCCGAATGCACGCCGTTTAATTTTTTGAAGTATATTATTCTGACCTTGAAAGATCCGGGATTTGACCCCAAAAATGCTTTATTAAGCCTCGTTCTTTTTAAAACAGTGAAACAACAATTGCTTGTGCCAAACGTGAGAATGATGAACTGCAAACCCTAGCCTCACTGTACACACGTACGTGGCCAGTTTTATCTTGATCGCATTATTGCGATTATTACTGAAAGCCAAGCTGTTTAACCTTGCCGTCAGTTCTTACCTGCTGCATAATCGTCCTGCTCTCTTCTTCAGTGAAGTCGACTTGATTAAGAATTTCATCGAACAGTGTCTTGCCATTGACGAATTCCAACACGACCCATACGGTGCTGTTCTCGTAGAAACGTTTGTGCAAAGACACGATGTTACGATGTTGCAACGCCCTCCAAATATCAACTTCGTTGTCGATTTGCTCCTGGTCAAAATTATCATCTTGAGTTTGAAATGCTTTCACTGCAAATGTACACCCCGTCTCTCGTTCAATGCATTTGAAGACCTTTGCAAAGGTTCCTTGTGCAATAAACTCTTGCATTTCAAAGTCTCGATGAAACTCCCCCTCGATGCTGTTCATGTTTGTTTAGTTTTGCTCAGTCTTCTTTCACAATGATGTGTGAGATCTGCAAGATTCTGGAAAAATTTAAAACATAGATGCTTATTTTAAACTCTGTTTTAGACGGGTTTAAACTGAAATTTTTCAGTTAGGTCCATATCAGTTGTTTTCAAACTCGGTTGCTGACCCATATATATAGTTATATTATAACCCGTATAGAGCCTTGTAGAGTTGCATTACCCGTATACGTAATACATGAATGTATCACGTACAGTTATCGGTAAAACATGTATAGGCAAACTCATGGATGAGTGGATGGATGGATGAATGGATGGATGGATAGACGGACGGACGGCATCTAGAAATCAGGGATTATTTTCTTTATGAAAGTTCACTATAACCATAACAAATAATTTGTCCTCATTTTTGTGCTACTGTAGCCGATATAATATACGCGAAACTTGATTTATGCACAAATGTAGGTGTCCAGCTAGTAGCAGGCCGTTAAACCACGCATTCACCAATTCAACTATGTATCCTTATTTGGGGGTGTCTTTCTCGCATCATGAAGAGCGTCTTCACTAATGCTTCATCATGTATAAGCGTTAAAATGGAGATGTGGTCTTTTACATTCAAGCCTAAAGAACTTTTAAAGAAGTGAGCGACCACCCCAGTTACCAAAAGAAGGCTGGAGAAAATTCGTGTTTGAATAATAAAAGATTCGAAAACATACCTCTGCGTTAGCCGGTGTAGTGCTCTACCAACTCAACTAAGCTATCAAGCCAGCTGAGGGCTGGTCGATTTTGTGCCTTCGCAACAAACCCGTGAACAATAAATACAACAAATGAAGATCAGCATCTACTCTCGGCTTATCAGTTTGTTTGTTCGTTTATTATTATTGATTATAAGATGAATTACTCTATGTAGCTCATTTTTTGTGACTAAATTCCGTTTAGGGTACAAAGCGAAGCACAAGATTTGATAACTCGCTAATCGCCTTCCAGAACCTCCGGTCTCCTTGTACATTGCGCCTGAATCAGCCTGTCAGACTTAAATCTGAATCGTTCTCGAGCCTTAACTGTTTCTGCCCCCGAAATCTGGAACAGTTTGTCCGATAGCATCCGTCTATGTAACACAAATTGGGTACTTTTTATCCAAGCTTGATTCTTTTAAAGCCTTTTATTTTTAGACATTTCAATTAACTATACAAATAATAATTCTAATGGAAGTAGGAACTTCGTCACGTGTTTATCCTGTCACTTCTTCCTAAGCACTGAACTTTTTTTTTTTGGCAGAAAAACTTATTACGCCGTGGTTGTCTCTTTAACTTTGTAAAAATAAACAAATGACAGGATACTGATGAATTTAATTGGATGTCACTTGCGTGTGCCTACGTACTGTTGAAGTGCATCACGTATCTCAGCTATAAACTACTTTGAAGATATAAAAGTCCATATTTTGGGAGAAATGTTAGCACTGTGGTTTCTCATTATAAAATTATTAACGAATGAAAACTTAAGAAATAAAACATCAAAATCTTGTTAATTGGTAAGCTTAGTGTAACACCTGAGCGATTATATTTGACAAATTTTCTTTAGAATTACAACCAAAACTTGTCTTTTTTGACCAATTAGAAAAAATGCATGTCGACTGAGTTTCCTGCAACGAGTAAACCTTCTCCAGTTTAGCCGGAATCGATGAAAACTTCACACAGTTTATTTGGTAAGTGTCGAAAGCTATTGTAATCTCAATTAAGACAAAATATAAATATTTGCAGTGATTGTTATCACTCGATTCAGTTAAAAAGTCTCCCAAATGACACTACCGGTGAAGCTGGCTATACATTGCCGCGAATTTCCTAAACAGCAGGACTTATTGGCCACAACAAGTCATTGCATATTTAACAGTTAAAGACGCTCACATGAATAACCCACCTCAGTGTTGAAACATCTGCGTTGTTTCTGAGTCCGAGTACCGTTATCAACAGCCGGTCACGCTTCGCATCGAAGCAAACCATTTATCTGTTCCGCTTACTTTTCTTTCACAGTCATACTGGGCCCAGCGTTAAAATGCAATGAACTCTTAGAATTTTCAAAGATAAGAATTCTTCGAAGTGTTTCAGCGCCGATAGTTGTGGTTAATATACTCAATATGTGGCTTAATTATATGATCTTATCGTCTAGCGGTTTATTCAGGAAGTATTTGTTATTATTAGAAACGATCAAGTGTGACGTAAAATCCGTCCTGTAAACAGCGCGGGCAATATTACACGATATTTTCCCGACCTATATCTTGGAAAAACGGAAAGCGGTGACCAAACCCGACATTCCTTTCACTGCTGCTCTGGTATGAAACAATATTAACACTTTTCAGCCGCATTCTCTAATCGCAACAATATTCCAACGAAATCACGCGAAGCTAAGAAAAATTTTCGTAAATATTTAAACGTGATTATCAGACCGTGTTTATAGTACCTCCTCTGTGAGGCATGAGACAACTTTGAAAAACATTCTAGAAAAGAATTAAAACTAAAGAAAATTAATGAATGCTCAATCTTTAGGGATTTTATTCGAAGGTGACATGTTTTAGAACTGCTAATTAACTGAAAGTTGTAGACTAGTTCAAGGTTTCACTCGCAGTTTGAAATACGATAGTTATTATTAAAAGAGCACTGTTCAGCCCAGTATATCGGAGAGCTGCGAGTACCAAATAGCGGTGCTCCCCAAATGCCTTCCGTTTGATTGATGTTCTATAAACTTTCAGACTCGAACACAGGCTCGTGACTCGAACACAGGCTGTAGTAAGGGAAAGTGTAAAGCTCAAGTATAAGCAAAACAACGGCTTAACAGAAATAGGTTTCATGGTGTCATGACATGTGGGTTGCCAATGTGCCGCAAGACCGCTATTTTAATCAAATTTCCTACCCATGCCTGGCTTTTGTTACGACCATCACTCTTTCTCGTTGAAAGGCATTATCTCAGGCGATGCCAGCTGTTGAAATACGAAGGACACTTCACCCCTCCCAAGTGTTGCTATTTATGGGAGTATTGGCGAATAAAACGCTCTAGTGCTTGACTGTCGAGTTACAAATCTAGAAAGAACGGGAACCGAGTCTTCATTTTGATGACGGTGAAAACTAATATATGTCAGTCAGAAGCGAAAGTTGCTCCTGCATCGATGAAAACTAAAATACATTTTCTTCGTCTAAGGTTAAGATTGCGTTTAGCCAGTGGCATTTAAATAGTTTTTTTTTCCGCTCGCTTGACTGCTGTCGTCGCTGGAATCTTCTAATGGGCTGAAAAAAAAATTGACTCTTGCTTGGATGGCGGCCAAAAGTTTATCGAGCTCCTGTCATATGGCAAAACGGAATAACATTTCAAAATGTTTTAATAAAAAAAAGTGTGTAAGACGGCAAAAACGGTCGTTGATACTGAAAACTGCAAAACGTATAAATAAGACAACAGGGAAGATATTTTCGCTTCAAATTTGAAGATGTACTAGGTCACAAAGCGAGGAAATTTCCCGTCCCCTTATTTTAAATGACGATGCCGACAAGCATATTACCGGATGGTTGCTCGATGTATGTCCGCCTCGCAAAGATAAAGAAATAAAAATGATAATATCCTTTTTCATTAATTTGACACCGCGGTGACTTCTTAAGATAAAAAAGTGATCTAAAATTGAAGAACGTTTTAATGGTTGGAACGCTGAAAATTTTTTATAAAACCAAATGAATCAGAAACTCCGGGAATACTCCTCCCCTTTGAGTTAAAAGTCGACATAACTGATTACAAAACGGCATAAAGCATAAAGTGCTCAATGCTGTGGTAACAGAGCTAAGTATACATAAGTTGAAGGATTAAAGAGGACGCATCGAAAATCGAATACTTCAGACGCATGATGGATCATTCCATTTGACCCCTTGCACAACAAAAATGTTTATTGTTTTATCAAGACCGCAAATCTTGTTTGAAAATCCCGGGTCCGTACCCAGCAATGTTAAAGGTATTCTGAGGTTTCATTTTGGCATGTCAAGATTGCTAAACTTCCATAGCGAATGCAGTTTAATTAAATTGTAACTTAAATTCTTCTATAGCAAGTCAGGTACAATAAGAATCTTAAGCTTACTGACCTTTCCAAAAATTAAACAGTCATGTGGAAAATCGTTGATCTTCGCCTTTAATAATTGGTAGGATAAATAGCTCACTGCAAAACTCTTGGCAAAAACCTGTCAAAATTCGGCAATGACCAATATATATATATATATATATATATATATATATATATATATATATATATATAGAGATAGATATATGTGTGTGTGTGTGTGTGTGGAGGTAGAGTCTACCTTGGCATAAAGTGCTCAATGCTGTGGTAACAGAGCTAAGTATACATAAGTTCAAGGATTAAAGAGGACGCATCGAAAATCGAATACTTCAGACGCATGATGGATCATTCCATTTGACCCCTTGCACAGCAAAAATGTTTATTGTTTTATCAAGACCGCAAATCTTGTTTGAAAATCCCGGGTCCGTACCCAGCAATGTTAAAGGTATTCTGAGGTTTCATTTTGGCATGTCAAGATTACTAAACTTCCATAGCGAATCGGCTATATGCGGTTTAATTAAATTATAACTTAAATTCTTCTATAGCAAGTCAGGTACAATAAGAATCTTAAGCTTACTGATCAATAACCTCCTCTCTTTGGCTCGTTGCATAATTAAGATTTTACTTTCTGTTAGTGGTTAGTTATAAAGCCAGCTGATATAATAATTTAGTCCCCGGTGTCCTCCATCCCTCCACTCTAAGAGGGCGCGAAGGGAAGGGATGAGACTGCAAGCAGGGTGTGACCTTGAGCTAATTAGCCGCCCACTCCTCGTCTGAAAACTCAGTAAAAAGGAGGGGTGGCCGGAAACTGACGTCAAAGAGCGCGAGGTGAAAAAAATTTAAAAAGTGTTTGTCTCGGATTCATTTCAAAGGGAAAGAGCACACCTTTCCAAAAATTAAACAGTCATGTGGAAAATCGTTAATCTTCGCCTTTAATAATTGGTAGGATAAATAGCTCACTGCAAAACTCTTGGCAAAAACCTGTCAAAATTCGGCAATGACCAATATATATATATATATATATATATATATATATATATATATATATATATATATATAAAACTTCACAGGAGTTCAGGCTTCAGGAATAATCATCGTTTTATTGCGACAGTGCTGTTTCGTGTGGTTCAAAATTATATGACCACACTCATCAGGCAACTTCAACGATTTAGTCTATATATATATATATATATATATATATATATATATAGACTAAATCGTATATATATATATATATATATATATATATATATATATATATATATATATTAGATAAATAATTATCAGTGGAAAGGCAAGGCAACCAAAATTACGGAGGAATTGTTATCGGTGAAAATAATTGATTTCGAAGGTGTGGGACATTCATGAGTGCCTATCTCGATTAAACTCACTGGAGCCTTGCGGTGCCTCGTGGAAAACAGAATAATTTAAAATAAAGTAAAAGGGGTTAATTTTGTGAAAGGCTTTAAGTCTAAAGAGCTCAATTATCCTCTTGCGCTCTTTGACAGTTTGAGGTGGGGGTACACGTGACTTTGTATGAAATTTTAAGGTGTTTGAAGAAGGGTTGTAATGGAGTAAAAATGTTTTAAAACACCTCCAGTTAGTTGATAGCCCACAGGGGCACTGCAGGTTGCTGGGGAACTATTTGGTGTCCGTCTACTAATTTCCAACTTCAAATCCCAATTTTAAACCCTCTTTAAATCTTCAATATTTCTTATTTCCCTCAATTTAACTAATCCTTTATCTCTTCCCAAAAAATCACCTAAAAATCCCACAACATACTTACATACTACATCCATACTTACATACTTTATTTATTCAAGAAGCAAACTATATTTACAATTAATTATAAAAATTAAGAAGAAAAATCCTTCTAGAAAGGCAAAGAGGGCTAATTAACATGCAAACAAAAGAAGATAGCTTTGTATAATGGGCAGAGGGAGTTTTGATTGCTTGAAACAGGGTCTGGAACGGGTTTCACGTGATACGTGAATTTCACTTCACTTCACTTCACTTTATTTCGATTATTACAATTATACAATTTAGAAAAATACACAACCCGCATGTAGCAAAGCTAATCGAGGCGGGTTGTGTAACTTACAATCAAATTTAGCAAAATAAATTATTAGTAATTTACCGAAATAGAGAGCGTGAATCGGGAAAATAGATGAAATACAGCCGTGTTCGTGAATTATACATTTACTGTGACGCGTGATCTACTGAAGTTGTCGTCCATGAATCGTGATTTAATTTTAACAATAAGATTTCGTGAACATCGGGCCTACATTTATAATCCAAACAAAACCGCGGAAGATGCTAATACCACGAGTCGAACCCGGGTTATAAGTTATATCAGATCGAGGTGGTGACAACAACCGCTGGATCATGCATGCCCAGGATAAGCACATTGTTTACGCCGATTGATGGATATTTCTGCTCGCTGTTTGAGAAAGGAAATGCTTATCGAACGGTTTAGGATTCGAGGTATGGACACGGCAGAGAAACCATTAACATTAGATCCATGTTAAGCGACCTGAAAACACTGTTCAGGTATACCCCCCGCCTTATAGGAGAAATTTGCTGCAGGGAATAAACTGCTAGGTCGGCACAAAATAACATCGACCTTCGGTAGGGCATCTTCGGGTGCTCAACTTCGTATAAATCTTCGTTGACAGTCGGAGATTGCTAAACATCCGCTGGAACGAGTCCCGCAATGTAACGAAATTGACGTTCGCCGTGAAGGAAACATTGATAAATTCTACTTTATTCAGCGAAATTCAGCAAAATGAGGAACGTGAAATGTAAAATATACTTATCTTCGTTATTTACGCATGGACACGCTTGAGACATACTTTCTTTCTACGCTGTGGGTTATATGGCAGGCAGCCGGTAACGGTCTCAAATAAAACGAACTGCCTGGGGGTCAGAAATTTCTATAAAATTTCTGCGAAATGCCTCATTCCGACTGCCTGAAAGTATTATATCTTCGTTTGGAAGCGATTATGGAAAGAAAGATAGCTTCGCGGCTGAACATTTTTGCAAACTCACGCGCACGGTTTCATGGAGGCTAAATGCGGCCCGGAAATCTGAGATTTTTATCTAAACTGAACGTGAAGTCTCGCGTAAATCTTTGAGCATATTCTACCTTTCTAGAAGTGCCAAGCAATTGCAAAAAATTCAATACAGCTCTGCTGGTAACAGATAATTTTCTGCAAATACGGGCACGGTTTCACACCCGGGCGGGGGTACTCCCTTATATTGGCTATATAGGTATGTGCGGCCCCAAAGGGTATGGTTTTTTAGCCGTTTTGGTCTGAAATAGGGTATCGATTTTGACCATTTTGGCCTGAAATAGGGTATGTGTTTTAGGCCCCGTTTATATGGAGAAAATTGCTATTTGCTGCGGTTCGAAGAATAGCAGCAAATTAAGACGAAATCCGCTAGAAAATCGAGCAATTTCAGGTTTTAGTGGACAAAAATCTGGTACCAGAATATTTTAAAGTATTTTACAGTCATTTTTACATTTTGTTAAAGCTAAATACATTGGTAATTGCCTGAAATAACACCGAAAACAATTTCCCATGGGAACGAGAGAAAATAAATTTCAAAGTTATAGAATTTGTGCAAACACAGGCAAAATTTCATCATCAGTTTCATTTCACCAGTACTTTCAAGTGTTTCATACACTACTTCAACATTCGTTTTCGACGTTTGGTGTTGCTAGAAATGATTTTTTTTGAGAAGATATTTAAAACAGTCGTACAGAAGTTTACAATACCATGAAAATAATCTTGGTACAAGGTTTTTGTCCACTTGTTACTCGAACTTCTGGTAGATTCCGTCTTAATGTTTTCACGGTTCGCTGAAGTTTTGACAGTTGCTATGGCAACATCAGAGTTGAGAGCATGTGCTGGCGGGATTTTGCTAAGGGGAATCATTCTACACTGGCATCGCT
This sequence comes from Pachyseris speciosa, assembly GCA_016490735.1. NCBI lineage: Eukaryota > Metazoa > Cnidaria > Anthozoa > Scleractinia > Pachyseridae > Pachyseris > Pachyseris speciosa. The sequence goes on along the minus strand of JAEMWC010000165.1, from coordinate 722,300 downwards.
GCAGCCTCCGGGTTCTTGTTTAATTTTAACTACTAGTGTGTTTTCCCGGGTAGGGTCACCCGCCTACCCGAGCTACCCTGGGCGAGCCAACTTTTCCTACATTTCCTTACAAAACTTTGCGAACCGTTTACACGAGAAAGAAAAAGTTGGCTCGGCTAGAAGGGTGACCCTCCTAGCCGGGTCACCCTCTTTCCATGGTAGGGTCATCCTCCTATCCGACCCAATTTTTCTCCATATATATAAACACTTTGGGACGCCAAGCCGGGTCAACTCGGTCAAGGTGAGACAATCAGAGCATGTGCGAGTGCTTTTTCTCATATAAACGCTCGCTAAAGTTGACTGGGCTGGGAGGGTGACCCTCTTACCCGGGACAACTTTTCTCCATAAAAACGGGGCCTTAGAAGAAGCTACTTCTTTATCATTAGGCGATAAGAAATCAATAAAAAGCCCTTCTTGTTTGTCTTTTAATTATGTTTATGCCAACGGTGTACGTGAAATAGGTCTGAAATAGGGTATCGAATTTCTGGTCAGGTCTGAAATAGGGTAGGGAAAATGGCAAATTTTGGCATGAAATAGGGTAAGAGTTTTAGGCCGCAGGCCGCACACTAGCCTCCTTCGCAGCCGTTGTTTGTGTCGGTCCTATTCTCCCTCGATCCCCCCAACGTCTGCTGAACCGAGCCGGACATTCCATTCTCATTGTGTCTGAGTATCCAATCAGGAGGGAGAATAGAACCGACAAAAACAACGTCCGCAAAGGAGGCTACGGGAACTTAGCCACCAAAATTTAAAAGCCACGATGTGATTGGTCAGTTCCTGGAATGGAATGTTCGGCTCGGTTCAGCAGACGTTGATGGAGAGGGAGAATAGGACAGATACAAACAACGGCTGCGAAGGCGGCTAGTGTGCGACTCGCGTCCGGAAATATAATACAATATTTAATATTTATATCGCGCTTTTCCTATAAAAATAATCAAAAGCGCATTCCAGTTAGCAAAGTGAAACCCTTACCTTCTTCAAACCAGAATTTATTGATTTTCCCTACCCTATTTCAGACCTGACCAGAAATTCAATACCCTATTTCAGACCTATTTCACGTACACCGTTGGCATAAACATTATTAAAAGACAAAAAAAGAAGGGCTTTTGTTGATTTCTTATCGCCTAATGATGAAGAAGTAAGGTCTGTTCACATGAAGGTGGGGGACGCCGGGAAGGCGAGTTACCCCGCCTCGGTGGGGTTACCAATCTCTCCATACAATCTCTCTTTTTCTTCATCGCGTTCACATGTGAAGGGCTACCTCACCGAGGCGGGCTGCCCGGTCAGCCGGGGCGGATAACTCGCTTAGCTGGGGTGAGTTTTCTCCATGTGAATGCTGGAGGTGGGGTGGGGTAATGTTCATCCGGGCAATTGTCTCTGAATTCTTTGTTAATATACGTACTAACTTAGCGACCACGCGATAGCATTTTAGACCGGTCATCGACCTACGGGAGGTGACGTCTTCGGCTGAGTTTCCGAAGTAGCACGATCCGATGTCCGAATATACCAGAAATTCACTTCTGTAATGGCGGATGATATCGATGAAATAACTTCGCTTCTGGTCAGGTCTGTTCATTGCACATCATTGAATACATGCTGTTTTATTGTCTCACCTTTTCATCTTTTGAATGTTTCAATTCTGCGTTTGACATTTGGAAACGTGGTCGAGATCTGGGCGCGATGAATTTCTAATATTCTTACAATGAACAGTAACATCCACCTGCGGGAGGTCATAACATCTACCTAAAGGAGGTATGTTTATAGCGCCAAGAATGTACGAAAAATGTGCACAAGTTTAGGGACTTACCTTCAAGCCTTTGAATCTTTAATTTTTAATGCAATAAATGTGTTGTGACTGTATGTTCATCAGTTTGCCAGTTAATGGCTTGGACTTTCTGTAATAGTGTGACATTACTAGATAGATGCATAAGCTTAAGTCTATCTTTCTCAAAGATATTAACTCCATAGAGCTACTCTGATGATGTTTAAATTGAGTTGAAATTAAGTGTATGTATGTAGGGGGGACTATGGTGATTTTGAGGGGAGTCAAAAAGTTTCAACAGTAGGTTATGGGGAGCTTTGGGAAATTTTGCTGAAGGCTTGGCAAGTTACTGTGGTGGGGGGTTGGGGGGGGGGGGGGAATCAAAAAATCACTTGATGAATCTGCCCACAACAGTTCTTAGTGCAGTTGTGTGTGTTTTTGGCAATTCATTTTTATAATAGAAATGAACTCACTGATAGTTGCTTGATGTTTCTTCATATACTGGTAGGTGCCAAGTTAAAAAACATGAAGGGGTTTCAACCCTCCAGTAAGAAGTAACTCTCCCCAGTTGTAATACTCATACATGTAGCATTTGGATGTGAACATGTTTGAAAAGGAATGCCATATTAGCTAGATTGTAAAACAATTAAGCCACATTTACGGTTAGCATCAGTTCATTTGGATTGATGCTGCTCTAAATTGGAGAATCAAAGGTCACTTATAGCATGCAGCAGTTTTTTGAACAATAGAGCATTGATGAAGTGGACAAGATTTTGCAATACCGGTATACAGAATATATACACATGCAGCTAAACCATATTTGGAAACAACACAGGTACAGGTATATACTTCTTATATATTAATAATTCATACTGGGCTCATTTTGTGATAGTGATTTTGCATGCAACACTGGTAGTTGGCAGTTTTGCCTTTGTTTACCCTCCCTTCCTCTTCCTGTATTCTTTGTTCTTACTACCATCCAGCAAGACCACTACATCCATCTACACAAAATCTGCTTTGTAATCCCCATTATAACCTTTGCAGTGGCCACCCCACGCCTCTGGAACACCCTCGACCTCAGTTGACATTTTAAGACAACAACTTAAAAAACAAAACTTTTCTTTGTTCATATGTAAATTGCTGACATGTTTTACTACTTTTAATCTTTTAATATGTTAATCACATGTATTTCCTTCATTACTGTAAAGTGCTATTGAACCATTGGGAAATGGCACTCAACAATTCACTATTATTATTATTATTATTATTGTTATTATTGTTGTTGTTGTTGTTGTTATTATTATTGTCATTATTATTATTATTATTATTGGTTTCTGACTTGTTCTATCTGACAGCTTATTTTCAATTTTCTTTTGTGTAGTGGTTGAGTATATGTTTCAAATATTGTACTGAAGAGAATTTATTAAGTTAGGAATATATTAATCAAATAACTTCATGTATTGGTTATTTTAATAAAGGCTGTCTTGAATCCTACATTTTGGCCTCATCATTGACTTCTAGTATTTAGATGGAATAAAATGATTCTTTTGCAAACCAAATGGCCATCTTTGAATATTGTTTACAAGATAAAACTGCCGCATTCCCAAAACCCATGCAATGAATATCAGCTGTATCCTTTTTATATATAAAGGATTTGGAGCTGTTTTCTGAGAGATTTAATGCCCATCTCCTTAAGGCACGTGCTGTCCATCTTTACTGCAAGACCAGAGATCTCCCCATCGGTCAAAAAAGATGAATTGTTGATGAATGCAATAACATCAAAATTTAGCACAGCACAATTACGAGTAATAACTTCATCATTTCATCCCTGACATCAAAACAGCTCTTTGGCAAAACTGATTTGCTTGTTACTTGCAAGAGGAAAGGGTATTTTGGGCTACTGTGCTAATTATGTTACTACCCTCATGTAATAAGGATGTAAACTCTATGCAAGGCATGTAAACTTCTACCCCTATGCTAGGCTATATATTATTAAGCTTAAAAAGAACATTCTACAGTCGCTAGCCATCACCTTCAGAGAAGGCAGTACATCAGTATTCTAGGTCAGAGAAGGTAACCCTGCTGCCTTAATTTAATAATAATAATAATAATAATAATAATAATAATGAATTATTAGTAGTACTTCCATGAGGTGGCTCTTTGCCTACTAATTACAAATCTCAAATCAAATCAAATTAAATCAATGAGGGGAAAACTGGAGTACCCAGAGAAAAACCTCTCGGAGCAGAGTAGAGAACCAACAAACTCAGCCCATATATGACACCGAGTCCAGGAATTGACAGTTCTTCAAGAAACTCGATATTCTTATATGTAGATCTCAAAATGACATGGCCTAGCTAACAACTGAAGGGTTCAGTGCAAAAATCTTATCTCGTTTTTGACCAATTTCTTTTGTTAACAAAAAATTCTTTATGATTCAATTATTTTTAGTGTGAAATACCCTCACTATGCAGAAAACTGAAGCTATAACTATTTCAAGGAAGCCTTTAAAGAGATTTCATAAATGCATATTTTATTAACTAAAAGAGATCAGTTGTTGGTTGAGTTATTGAAGAGCTTGACTTCTCATTAAGTAGCCATTATTTTATGCCAGACTGTGCATTTTTGTTTACTTTGTGCCACCACCTCCACCTTGGAATTTCCATTGACCTTATGTATGAATATTTTCTGGAACTACACATTTCTCCATTAAGGAGGCCAGTTTTTTATTGTCTTAAAGCAGAGAATAATGTATATGTTGGAATAAAAAATATTGTTTTCCTGCTCTGGAATCATGATTTTAAAACATAAAAAATATAAAACTAAGTATGTTTTCGTAATTTTCTGGGCCTCATTAAAACAGATAGAAGATTTGACTGTCATAAACAAAGTATGATGATAACGATGATGATGACGGTGATGATGATGATAAAGGTGATGATGCAGATGATGGTGATGCTGATCATCAGACTGTAGACTGTAGACCAGAAATGACAGACCACAGACTAGAAGAATTGTAACATGAGGAGTACGATTTGGCCAAAATTATGGTTGCCGCAATTCGACCTGTACTTTCTGGTTAGGCCTAATCCAATTTTCCATGGCCAAGTATCTAGCAATACAGAAAGTCCAGCCCTCAACTCTGAACTGGCATATGAACATACAGTCACAATACATTTATTACATTAAAAAATTAAAGATTCAAAGGCTTGTAGGTAAGTCCCTAAACTTGTGCACATTTTTCGTACATTCTTGGCGCTATAAACATACCTCCTTTAGGTAGATGTTATATGTTATGACCTCCCGCAGGTGGATGTTACTGTTCATTGTAAGAATATTAGAAATTCATCGCGCTCAGATCTCGACCACGTTTCCAAATGTCAAACGCAGAATTGAAACATTCAAAAGATGAAAAGGTGAGACAATAAAACAGCATGTATTCAATGATGTGCAATAAACAGACCTGACCAGAAGCGAAGTTATTTCAGCGATATCATCCGCCATTACAGAAATGAATTTCTGGTATATTCGGATCGAAACTCAGCGCTCCGGCCAGCGTTTTCTGACCACGGGTAGGTGGGGTACCTCACCTTCCCGGAGCCCCCCCACCGCCGTGTGAACAGGCCCTTTAAAACACATACACTATTTCAGACCAAAATGGTCAAAAATCGATACCCTATTTCAGACCAAAACGGCTAAAAAACCGCAACCGTTGGGACCGCACATACCTATATAGTCCACATAAGGGAGTACCCCCACACCACCTCCTCCCGGGTGTGAACCAGTTGGTTTGGCCGGGCACTGGGCACGAGATTGCACAAATGGAGGCCGACAACGACCGACTGCTTCAGTTTCAAGCTTTAGTTTTAAGCTTCAGTTATACTCTAGCGAGGAAATAATTTGCTGTCCATGGGGTCATAATATTGGGAAGCATACAAAGGTCTTCAAGGTAGGAAATGGGAATGTTACAGTAGACTCATCAGCTTGTTTCAACATACGGACGAGCGTGTAATTTGTTTTTGTATTACTGCATATGTGCTCCAGCCCACGGTACTTGTCCTGCAGTTAAACAATGAGTTAATATACCGTATTGGCCAGCTTGAAGGCAGTAAAATCCATCTACAGCTCTGTAGGGAATGAATTACATGTAATATAAAAAAGAAAATGCTTTCCACAGGGTCAATTTTGAGCCCACATAATCTTAAATGAAAACGTTGTTTTAAAGCTACATGTATACATGTATTTGGCTAATTTTGAAGCACATTTACAAAATTGTGCATGGATTCAATACAATCCAATAGAATACAATACTTTATTTACCCATGGAAAGGAGGAGTGATAAAACTCGTTAAAACATGTGCATGAAATAAAATATATAAAATTACTATAATTGCAAAGCATCTGTTTATTTAAGCAATAGACCACAAGTTTCTATGGTTTATAGGCTGATAAACCACGCAGGATGTTGGAAGAACACTCGAACGGATTCTTCGAGTGTTCTTCCAACATCCCAAGTGGTTGATCAGCCTATAAACCATAGAAACTTGTGGTCTATTGGTTTTATATAATAACTGTAATTCAGAAGACGTGCGAAATTTCCATGAGTTTACAGGCATGATAATCCATAGCTGATTGACCAATCAGAGTGCATGCATTGATTTGGTTATTATATAAATACAAATAATTATGTATGAATAAAGTTAAAATCTATGACCATTGCATTTAAAAGACAATCTTACGTTTAAACATGAGAATTAATCCTTGTCGCCTCTAACATAGGGGGAAAAAGAATTCCAAAGCTTGGCGGCCCACAGGCTTCCCAAGCTCAAAATTGTACTCTGCATCAGCTTGTTTATATAGAGAATTGTGTGCGAAAGTCGCCGGTTTGTAAAAAAAATGTGTAAATAACTATCTAATCAGAAATAAAGTTTTCCTACCTCAAATGTGTTGCGTACTTGTCTCTTGTGCCGATTTTGAAGCCATTCTGATGCCGTTTAGTGAAGTTTTTCGAAATCGTTGTCTCTCCTTCTAAAAGAAGTAGAGGGCAGACCACTCCATCGATTGCATCAATCGCTGGCCAGACGTCACTCCACAAATCGCTCTCTCATCGAAAGGAAAAGTCCCGAATCGCAATAAAACCAACAGTTCCATAAAGCCCAATAAATTTCACTCCATCTACGTGTGCTTCGGCGGTCAAAAGACTCATGAAGAACGAAAAATTTGGCTTGAAGTTCGCCTCTTCGGCTTTCCTGATATTCTTGTGACCGACCTCGCAACAACGGCCGTTAACGCAAGGTCAAGTAGCTGGTTTCTGATTGGTCCATTTGAATTAAGTCACGCGCTGACAATACGACCCTCCACCAGAGGGAAAGGTACATTTTGTCGCGAATCAAGTGTCACACTAGGGCTGCAGCTGGTTTGTAACCTTTACAGAGTTTACAACTATCAAGCAAATTTAGAATGATAAGATTGGATTTTCAGCATAAGATAGTTATCGTTCTAAATTTGCTTGATAGTTCTGCCTTCTACTTCTTTTAGAAGGAGAGACAACGATTTCGAAAAACTTCACTAAACAGCGTCAGAATGGCTTCAAAATCGGCACAAGAGACAAGTACGCGACACATTTGAGGTAGGAAAACTTTATTTCTGATTAGATAGTTATTTACACATTTTTTTCACAAACCGGCGACTTTCCCATACAATTCTCTATATAAACAAGCTGATGCAGAGTCCAATTTTGAGCTTAGGAAGCCTGTGGGCGGCCAGAAATGAAAATGATCTGTGGCGCCATTCTAAGTTAAAATTTGGTACATGTGAAGCATTAAAAGTTTGCCAGACCCAGTCTTAAATTGTAATTACAGATTCTTGTATGTACAGATTTGGAGCTTGTGTATTGATAATCTTTGAACTAAAACTAGGGCCTGGAATTTTCTTCTTTGTTCTAGCATTCTAAAAATTCAACCATATTTACAGTAGGCTTACTCCTCCTATCATGGCATTTGATACCTGACAAATTCACTCAAGCAGATCACTATCATTTTGGAGTTCAGCAGCTCACTGGCATTTCATAAAAAGTAGGTAAAATTATATTTTTGTCAAAAACTACATTATTTTATTAAGCTTTCTATTGATATACAGTATGCTAGAGTTTTCTTTAAACTGAGGCGTATACAGTTTGTGGTTGTTTGGGGGGATGTGATAGCTTCTTCGCAATACAGTATGCATCCCCCCCCACCCCCCCCCCCCCCCAAAAAAAAAAATAAAAAATCCCACAATCACTTGGATAGCCACTCGGTTGCAGTCTTTTCCAAAGTGGGCTATTGAAATGTTTAGGTGGGTAAAGCATCTGGAACTCTAAATAGCCATAGTGCTGTAGCTTTTTTTTTAATTAAAACATTAAATTAAATTAAATTAAATTTAATTAGTCACATACTAGCCAAAATCACATAATAAACTTAAATAATATTTATGATACTTACATACCATACTTACATGTACATACTACAGTCAAAACTCTATTAAGCGATCACCCTTAGGAAAGAGCTACTAAGCTTCTTTTATTTTGTTTCAAACCAGTTTGAATATGTGGGAGAAGTAAATATATGTCTGTAAGTAGGGAAATGTTTATTTTGCAAGAATGCAGGGACCTTGGAGGCAGCCTTGAAACATCTGGCATTTAAAACTAATTTTTATCACATTTTCAAAAATTCCAAAATGTGCTGCACAGTTTATTGAACTATTATCATAATTCCAGGGAACAAGTTAACATGTAGCTTGTGTGTGCTGACCTCTTAGTGTTTATGTTGTGGTTCAATTATAAATTTCCTTGACAGTTCAATTTTTATTTCATTTTGTTTTGTACTCCCAAGAACAGAGGAAAATAAAAAAATTGAACCAATCACAGGGATCCATATTCACAGTCGTCCGAGACGATCAAAAAGTCTTACGGACGAGTAAGTTAACTCCAAAACTCTTCCTTTGGACGAGTAAAGTTTTAACTCTACCATAACATATTTTGTAAATTTTCATATGATGTTATCATGTAAAATGCATTCTGATCACTCCTCATCCCACTGGAGCTTTCAGGAAACAAAGAATAACAAATTTTGTCTGCAATGAAATCATAATTTTGAGTGCCATCTTTATTATTGAAGGCTCAATTTTCATGTACATGTAGTTAACCTCTGGTATTTCTCTGAAGAATGGCATTTGCACAAAATGTGACAGTTGTTCGACAGCTGATCGAAACGAGGTGTGGAGATGTTTGGAAGTTGTTTTGCCGCCACCAGTGAAGAGCAAGAAAAGTGAAGCTGATGCTTCAGAAAAAGAAGCCTGGTTTAGATATGAAATGAAAGAATGCAAGCGTACCTTCTTGTCCTTGTGGCAAACAAACAACTATGGCTGGCGTTTGTGCACAGTGCATCAGCATCCACTGAGTCCACAATTCAAACAGTTGCAACTGGGAGCACAGTGTTTTGCGAAATTTGCAAGACTGCATCAAAATTAGCATTACCCAGAAACATTGGTTAGTGGATGGCTGCTCTTCATGTCATTTGGAGTCCATTACAATTCAAGAGACCACCGCTAACTGTCTTTTCAAGTGACAAACAAATATATAAGTTGGAGTATTGCACAACGGAAATAAAAAGGCAAATGTTCCAGTTATACATAATTTTTTTCACCGTTGTTTCTATAATTCTGCACTTTTGCAAGGGCAAGCAAAATTTGGCCAGGGCAAGTATATCATCTGGCTTGCTTGCCCGGCTGACGACTTTGATAAAAAATGAATATGGATCCCTGCAATCATGAAATTGAACCACAACACTTACAATCATTTGCAAGTATCAAATAAGTTACAGAATTTTTGTTCCACCCAGAGATTTTCAGATGCTTCCTGAGTAGGCCAAATCTAATAATATTAATAAATGATGATCTCAATCATGCATTCTTGCAAATCACAAACACATCTTGTTATCCTTTAGCTGAGTAGAAAAAATATGCTACCTGCTTGTCAACCTCTCAGAACTTTTTTCTAATAAAAATTCTAGAATCGACCTACAAAAATACTCTTTTTCACCTGTTGGAGCAAAAGTGTGGAATGGGATACCTGAAAGAGTAAAAAAGTTGCCAAGAAATAGTTTTAAGAAAAAAATGAAAAGAGTACTATTTGACATTTTGAAAACTGGGGATAGTTACATTGAAATTGATAAAATAATATTTGATCTAAAGAATCATTAGAGAAGACGCAATTGCAAGTACCTGTAGTACATGTATCTTAGTATCTCAAGCTCTTTTTTTGTTTAATCGCGCACAAATACACTGAGCTTTTTTTCTTTTTATCCTGTACTGTAATTTATAATTGCCTCTGTTTCAATAGACTGGCCTGCCACGATTAGCTAAGCTACCTGCAGGTCTTGAGTCTAAAATATTAATTGTAATATTTCTATTCATTTAATTTTACCTTTAATGTCTGCATCGCAAGTGGGTGCTCAGGGATCTGGGGGCTGGTACCACTGACCCAAACCCAGGTCGGTAGAACACCCCATAAGCCTGCTGTCCCTGCAACCCAGCCATGAGCCCTGCCCACCCAGTGGAAGAAAAAATAAAATAAAATATAATAATAATAATAATAATAATAATAATAATAATAATAATAATAATAATAATAATAATAATAATAATAATATTTCCAAGGCTTCGTAGCAGCATGAAGTAAGAAATCACTTTAATGAACCACACGATATTTTTGAAGTTCATTTTTTAATGAAAACATGTTTCGGATGAGACATCATCCATCATCAGTTGTACAGTAAAGAATAAAATGAAAGTGAGCAATAAATAGGAAGCCATGCACATCCTTTGGGAGCAGCCTTCTTTAAATTCTCAGGTCAAACACCTTAATTTATCCCTTTCTTATTAATTAGTCTCCTTTCTTAGCATAAATAGTTTCTTTACCCTTAATTATTCTTGTTAATATCTCACTCTGTTACACTATTTATTGCTCATTTTCATTTTATTCTTTACTGTACAACTGACGATGGATGATGTCTCATCCGAAACATGTTTTCATTAAAAAAATGAACTTCAAAAATATCGTGTGGTTCATTAAAGCGAATTATAATAATAATAATAATAATAATAATAATAATAATAATAATAATAATAATAAAACTAAAGGGAGGGGAGGGAGGGGAAATACTCGAAAACACACAAGCTACAACGCCCCGTATGCAGAGCAAGTAAGAACTACAACCACGTGGAAAAGGTGCACACATAAAATATAACAGAACCACTGCTGACCACTGGACTGCCTGAAGACATCAGACATAAACCAGAAAGGCTACTAGCAAACCTAACGCCACGTACGCCATGCCAATAACTGAGCAAAAACTTGTTCCTGGATGTTAACTAGGTTAAATTGCATTTAATCCCATTTTAAAGTTTTGTTTGTTTTGTAATGTTAGTAGTGTTTGTGCAAATTGGAGTATTTGTCCAGTTGCTCTTAAATTAACTGTTATCAGAAATGTCTAACCAATTACAAGCTAAAGGATATAATAGTGGTAGTAGTAGTAGTAGTAGTCTTTATTTCACTGATAAAATACATATCAAGTGTTACATGGATTATAGCTATTAAATACTTAAAAAATGCGCCGAATATGCATTAATTACTAATAGCTAAATTGTAATTAAAACTAAGTCTGTTAATAAAAGAATTTTTAAAACGCTCAGTATTACAAATCGGAAATGTAGGCTTGACTTGTCTAAGCTTAAGGGCAGCGGGGTTAATCCTAGGGAGGGAGGGATCTAAAGGATGACGTTCCCATTCGCTTAATTTCTTGAAAATACCTTTATCGGACTTTTCTAAACAATTAATAATGGAAACAGGAGGGGACGTATATCTTCGTTTATGACAACGATCAAGGAAACATTGTATGGTATTAAGTTCTGGTGGGGATGAACCATATACAGATCTTCCATACATAAGCTTAGGCAAAACTAGAGTGCTGAATAAATTATCCAACTCCGCCTGACAATACCCTTCCTTCCTTAGAGTTCTTAGAATGTATAGACATTTATTAGCTGCGGCCAGCTTATTCTTGGCATAAATAGAGAACCTACAATTTTCCTGAAATGTAAACGTCCCTAAAATACATAAAACCCCTAAAATACATGCGGGATATTCTGTACTGTCTCTAGTACATTATTGTAGCTTTTCTTTCGGAAAACCATTTCTTTGCATTACATACATACATATATTACTTTATTTACCCTCGGATTTTAGAGTAGCTTGTGCAGCTAATATCTCCGAGCATTTAATCATCAGATGAGAGATAGAGCACCACACCGGGAACTACGTCCCCTACTCCGTCCCACAGAATCAATTATGAAGAGTTGTGAGACGAGGCCTACGGTTTATCGTCCTTATCCGAGAAGACTAGAAAGTCTAACCGTTTGCAGATGTTGTTACAAAGGCAGCACTTTCTCCTCAATTATTTAAAGAC
>JAEMWC010000165.1:702500-705000 GCA_016490735.1 Pachyseris speciosa | reverse complement strand
CGCACACGTGAGGAAACAGCTGAGCAAAATGCCTCGCGAGGCAGTTTGCTCAGCCGTTTCCTCAAGTGTGCGGCGAAATTTTGGTGAGAAATTCGCCTCGCGAGGCCGTGAGGAAAATATCAAACATGTTTGATATTTTTTGCCTCGCGAGGCAAATTCCTCATCGTTTGCGGCAATTTTGAGAATCTGGCTGAGCCCGATTAATCGATCATCCAATAAAATTGCATAGCCTACTCACGTGACTTCAGAGCTTGGAGTTCAAGATGGCGGCAGAGATGGAAAAGGTGGCTCTTCTAGTTGTTCTTTTACTTCGACAAATCCGCCGTAGGAGGACAGCTGGCCGCACAAAGACATGGGCGAGAAAATGGATAGCAACAAGTAGCATACCCTAATCTTCTACGGGAATTGCATGTCGAAGACCCTGAAGCTTTCCGTCAATTTCATCGACTGGATAGAGAATCCTTTGAAAAAGTTCTGGTTATGGTTGTGCCTGTAATAACCAAGCGGGACACATGCTTGTGAAGAAGTCTCCCCAGGGCGAGAAACTTTCAATAACCTTAAGGTTTCTCACTACAGGTAGATAATGAATACATATGTAAAGTTTTGTTATTTTCTCGCCCATGTCTTTGTGCGGCCAGCTGTCCTCCTGCGACGGATTTGTTGAAGTAAAAGAACAACTAGAAGAGCCACCTTTTCCATCTCTGCCGCCATCTTGAACTCCAAGCTCTGAAGTCACGTGAGTAGGCTATGCAATTTTATTGGATGATCGATTAATCGGGCTCAGCCAGATTCTCAAAATTGCCGCAAACGATGAGGAATTTGCCTCGCGAGGCAAAAAATATCAAACATGTTTGATATTTTCCTCACGGCCTCGCGAGGCGAATTTCTCACCAAAATTTCGCCGCACACTTGAGGAAACGGCTGAGCAAACTGCCTCGCGAGGCATTTTGCTCAGCTGTTTCCTTACGTGTGCGGCGGGCTTAGAGTTCGGGAGAATCTTGCAAGACAAATTCCCCTGGGTGAGGTGTCTCAGCAGAAAATACCACTGGCATCCTTTACAATATATATTTTTTAATTCCCCCACCCCCTAATCTTTTTTTTCACAAAAGAGTGTGAAAGGTTTCCCCAACCCTGGGGCAAAGAATCCCACCCATCTCCTTGTATTCCCCAACATATCTCCCTGGTTCGGGCCCGGGGATCGAACCCACGAGGAAAGCCATTGGCCTGTGCATAAATCCTGTTCTTCTAGGGTTCAGACAACTTGCAAAGTTTTCTACGAGGTCCGCGTGTTTCACACAAACTACAATGCCGAGTGTAATGCAAACTATCTTTTGGAAGTGATATACATGGCTAACTAAAACAAAACAAAATGAGTGCAAAGAAATAAACGACCTTATTGTCCATGTCTCTTGAGGGGGAGGGGGGAGGGTGGTTAAGGTATGTCATGTCTGACAGTGCAGTGAGCTACAATAACGCTCTTACTTTCTTGCAAAATCACTTTTATTTCTTAAAACAAGCGAAAACAAAAGTAGACAATCCAATGAATGCAACACGTCTTATATTCGAGTTTTATAATTTACCAGAGCATATAAATAATGGTTTTAGCGCGTCACGATCATTTATATTGTGCCAATGTCTGCTCTGCAGACCAGGCAAATCTATTCAAAGCGGCCCGTATAAACTCTATAAATAACGATGTAATCATCTATACTGCTGCCATGTGAAGCTATCACCTGTTAATCACGCTGAAATGAAGTAACGATTCCCAGAGATTGAAGCCTTACATCACACTACAGATGCAACCTTTCAGGTCAGCCCTTTTACAACTCGTAGGTGGTCGTAATCCATTGATAATCGCTTCATCAAATACGGATTTCATGTTCTTTTGGGTTACAGCCGACGTTTCAATATAACATACAATACCGGTTTTCTTGACAAAACTCTCAACCTTGTGTCCAGTAATGGGCTCTTGTCCAAGGGCGGAGAGCCGAATCAACTCTTGAACGTCGGTTCTCAAATCGCAATGAGTGCCAACGAGCACAATTGGTACATTTCGAGAGTACTGACGAATTTCTGGAAGCCATTTTTGTGCAACGTTTGCGAAAGACGTTGGCGAAACCACGGAGAAACAAACAATAAACACATCGGTAGAAGGGTAACAGAGAGGTCGCAGCGAGTCGAAATCTTCCTGACAATGGAAAACGAACACATTATTCAACAACTAGTTAGCGAGCGACATTCAATGTAAACAAACCTATCAAAGATGATCGCGATCAAAGCTTCACGCTAGGCTATTTGGGGTCGAGCAATTTAACCGCGTCATTTAATCCAATAAATTTTAGGGACCATCGTTTGTAAGTTTCTAATTAAGACTTTTTGCCTTCAGCTGCTAGCTTAATTGAACGTAAAATGCACCTCAAGGAAAATAATGAAAACCACTGAAGCGCATAAGCGGATGGAAAATTACAAGTTTCTAATTTCCCTGCACGCAAGCGTTTAT
>JAEMWC010000165.1:687500-695000 GCA_016490735.1 Pachyseris speciosa | reverse complement strand
CATTGTATGTGGGACATTTGGAAGAATCTTTTCTTTCAATGCGTTGATAGGCACGCCCCGCTGCGAGCAAAACGCACTAGGGCACATAAATCACCCTGAATTACATCTCAGTTGAAAAAAAGAATGCATTATAGGGATATTCTCAAACTGAAGGCCATTCGATCTGGGAATGCATGTGACTGATTGATATTTAAAAAATGTCGCAACGCAGTAAACAATGAAATCAAGCAAGCCAAGGAACAATACTTGAAAAGCGCGTTGCGTGAAAATGAAGGTAACTCCCGAATGACATGGCGGATAATTAATGAACTCACTTCGAGAAAAATTCACAGCTCTACAATAAAAGAGATCAAATTGAATAACGGTAGTATTACCGATCCGCACGAACTTTCGTCTGCTTTCAATGGCCATTTTTCTAGTATCGAACTGAAACTTGTCAATGCCATCCATATGAGTGGGAGCACTCCGTCTCATCTAGATTATCTTAAGGAGACTGAACATAGATTTGAACTCAAAACTACTGATTGCTCAAAAGTATTTTCTTTACTTTCTAAACTTTGTAAATCTAAAGCGACGGGATTAGATAAAATCTCAGCAAGACTTCTTCGTGAGTGTGCTGATCTGGTCGCAAGTTCTCTTTGTGCCATTTTTAATAGATCTATTGTAACTGGTGTTTTTCCTACAGAATGGAAATCCATGAAAGTCATTCCTTTATTTAAACAGGGAGAGCTTTCCGATTTAAATAATTATCGCCCTATTTCTATAATTCCAGTCGTAGCTAAGGTGTTTGAGCGAATCGTATACAATCAACTCTATCAATATCTAACTGAAAATAATCTAATTTCCAGTAGTCAGTCAGGGTTTCGATCACTTCACTCCACTACTACTGCCTTGCTAGAAGCCACAGATAATTGGGCTTTCAATATCGATAAAGGCAACGTTAATGCAGTGGTTTTTATAGATCTGAAGAAGGCTTTTGACACCATCGATCACTCTATCTTGTTATCTAAATTAAAAACCTATGGTGTCGGAAGCGTTTCGTCTAACTGGTTTAAATCATATTTGGGTAATCGTACGCAAAAATGTTTTGTTAACGGTTCCCTCTCTGATAACCAACCTCTAACTTGCGGTATTCCTCAAGGAACAATCCTTGGACCTCTTCTCTTCATACTCTATATAAATGATCTACCAAATTGTCTCGTTAATTCACATCCCAGAATGTATGCAGATGATACGCATCTGACTTTTGCCAGCAACAATGTTGTGCATCCAGAAGAAAGTATGAACGATGAACTAACTAAAATTACTGAATGGTTAATGGTAAATAAACTCACTCTTAATAAGTCAAAGACTGAGTTTATGTTGATAGGCTTAAGGCAAAGGTTGAGTACTTTTAATAGAACCCCGTCTCTTACTATCGATAGCAATTCTATAAAACAAGTTGAATTTACGAAATCTCTTGGTGTTTATATCGATGAAAATTTCACTTGGAACGTACATATCGAAAAAATGTCAAAAAAAATTGCTTCTGGTATTGGAATCCTGAAGCGAAGCAGGTCCTTTGTTCCCTTTGAAACACTGCTACGTATCTATAATGCTTTAGTTCAACCTCATTTCGATTATTGTAGTTTCGTATTGGGGAACTGCAATAAATCTCTTGCCACTAAACTACAAAAACTACAAAATCGTGCTGCGCGTATTTTGACCTCTTCTTCCTACGATGCCAATGCTGATGAACTCTTTTTAAGACTTGGCTGGAAGAAACTTGATCTTCAACGAAAATTAAAAACAGCCACTATGGTTTATAAATCACTTAATGGTCTCGCTCCTGATTATCTGAAATCTATGTTTACCGATCGGAGTGAAATATCTACCTATTCTCTAAGGGACTGCGAAGGCAAACTAGCTGTTCCACTGCCCCGCACTAACTTTCTAAAAAACAGCTTTAGCTATGATGGTGCGGTGCTATGGAACAGTTTACCTACTAATCTGCGGCAAGCACAAACTCTCTCGAGTTTCAAATCCGGCTGCAGAGGTTTCTTTTCTAGCTATGAATGATTTAATTATGATTATAAACACACGGTATTCATGGAAAGCAGGCATTTTCTTATTGCTATTTATTTATTTATTTATTTATTTATTTTTTTTTTTTCTGTCGTTTTAAGATTTTGTAATTAGTATATGTAACAATGTAATTAATGTAATTTAGAATTTACTTTAAGTCCTGATGTTTTACCCGTGTATAAATAAAGTTAAATAAATAAATAAATAAATAAATAAATAAATAAATGGAACGACCTCAGATTTTTTCCAAGCTGACGGGAAGACTGAGGTCAATAAGGAACGGTTAACAATAACTGTAAGAATGGGAAGAATACATGGAAGAGCATCCTAAAGTACAGACATTGACACTTTATCATGACCCGGGGCTTTGTTTGACGGTAAAGACATCACAATCTTCTGAATCTCCCTACTAGACACTGGATGGAAACAAAACTTGCCCACTACTGAGATTTCATAATCTGGAACAATGGCCAATGGAGATCAAACTGGAGACTAATGCAGGACTGATCATCATCGAACTTCGCACAGGGTGGTTTTAAGCTTGATGAAATATAACAAACAACAACAACAACAATTCAGCTGTGCAGAACTCTATAGAATGGGTGTGTGAATCTGTGTTTTCATTTTAAATCTCGTATTAAAGTGTATCACGCTAACCGCAAATTGTGCTATTACCGCCCACAATTCCACGGTTCCATCGATCTCCCGCCCCACAATGCAAGTCCGAATTAGCCTCCCCCTCCGCCCTCAATTACTTGGAAACATATTAGGGACTCAATGGCATGAAAAATAGGATAGGAACAGATAGGATAGAAATGATTGGATGGGATATGATAGCATAGGATGGGATATAATAGAATGGGATAATTGAAATGGGACAGAAAAGGGTGAGATGGGATGGGATAGAATTGGATTGGATGGGATGAGATAGGATACAATAGAATGGAATGAGAATTATGGCATAGGATAGGAAAGGATGGGATAGCATGGAATTAGCTTGCGAACAGAGCCGCCTCTCATCGCCCACAGCCGCGCCCCGGCGCGCCCCTAGCGGCTGTGAGCGATGAGAGGCGGCTTTGGCTAGCATGGAATAGGCTGTGTTTGGCTGGGATGGAACAGGACATGATAGGAGACGAAAGAATAGATTGAATGCAAAAACTTCAAAATCCTCAGTTTATTATGTAAGAGATGCATTAAGGGAAACGTCAGAGGTTATCTCTATCGAGGACATTCCTTAAATAAAATAGAATAAATTATGGTAAAAATAAAATTAAAAGACTAAAAAGATATATATAATATATAGTACATGGTAAAACTGATACAATTAACAAAAAAAAGTTTATCTTTCTTGGTTTACTTCTAAAAATGTTAAAAGCTTAAGACCATGCATAGTCGTGTAGCACTCAAGTACAGATAAGTAAGACCTCCTTGATTCGAAACTAGACCACTCAAGCATTGTCAATCTCTCTTCGTATGCATACGCTTGTGAAATTTTTGACAATTACCTACCGCAGTACCTGTCAGTGACCTCGAGAGACTTCAAAAATGGGCGCTCCGCATTATTTTTCCTGATCTCTTGTATACGCAAGCTCTATTATCAACAAATCTTGAGTCTCTATTCGATCACAGAGAATCTTTGACCAAGAAAAAAACTGTTTCAAGAAAATGTCAACAACTCGCACAAGTTACATCATCTTTCGCAGCCTCTAAACATTCCAACAAGAGAGCTTAGAAAGCAGCCTAAAGCCCCGGCTACACGTTCTAACATTGTTAGAAGAACACGTCCCAACATTGTTGTAAGAACGCTTCTAACAATGTTGGATATACGCATATAACATTGTTGGAAACACTTCGCTTCGCGGTTCTGGCTTCAACAATTTCCAACTCCGCCGTTAGGCTCGCGGATTGGAACTGGGCCTTTAACTCTAATTGGTCTTTGCAATACAAAATTGTTGAAAGGGCGGCTACACGCTTCAACGTTTGTTGTATGTTGGAGAAAATGTTTGATCGAAATCAAAACATTCTTCCAACAAAAAATGTTGAACAAACGTCATCAAACATGCATGCTACACGTTCTAAAGCCCCGGCTACACGTTCAAACATTGTTATAAAACATTTGTTGGACGAACAATGTTAGAACGTGTAGCATGCATGTTTGATGACGTTTGTTCAACACTTTTTTGTTGGAAGAATGTTTTGATTTCGATCAAACATTTTCTCCAACATACAACAAATGTTGAAGCGTGTAGCTTCCATTTCAACAATGTTGTATTGCAAAGACCAATCAGAGTTAAAGGCGCCAGTCTCCAATCCGAAAGCCTAACGGCAGAGGTGGAAATTGTTGAAGTCAGACCGCCGAAGCGACGTGTTTCCAACAATGTTATATGCGTATCCAACATTGTTAGAAGCGTTCTTACAACAATGTTGGGACGTGTTCTTCTAACAATGTTAGAACGTGTAGCCGGGGCTTAACATTGTTCATCCAACAAATGTTTTATAACAATGTTTGAACGTGTAGCCGGGGCTTAAGTTTAGGGTGAACAAATGTAAGACAAAGAGATTCCAGAACAGTTTTATCATACGCAATGCCATGAATTATTATTAGTTACTTGCAATAAATATATGTAATTAGTCAGAAGCATTTTCTAAGTATTGTACATTTTTTTTAATAAAGAATGTGGGTTTTATATTATGTACCGGTAAGTAGGCGTTTATGAATTTTTAATGCATTGAAAACTCAGCAAATTCAGCCCTTGGCTGCAAGGTTTTACAGACTGTAAGTGCAATAAACTATTTATCTTTATCTTCCACAGTCCCTACATGGCAATGGGAGAGCGTACTTTGAGGTCCTCCTTTGGCCTCGTTCAAGGGCGTCAATGTTCTTTTGCAAGTAGAGGAGAGACCAGATTTTTATTTAATGATTTTTGTTTAATCCACGATTGATAATTGAAGCGATAGCAAAGTATAAAAACTTCAACAAAACAGACGCATTTTCTAAGTTACCATCTGAATTACTAAAACGTACAAATTCTGTTAGCCTGCGTCGCAGACAGTTCAAACCACCGTTATGCTATATCTAGGTTTTCACCTAGGTCTTAGTGATACGTCTGGCTGCACCGCAGGCTAATATCCTGTTCGTTCCATCTGAAATGTGGACTCTTTCTATTAAGGACCATTCTCTTTGTCTGAGCTTTATGGCATTGTACCTCAATCTACGTCTGCATGAATCTGTAAAGACCTTTCAGAGAAGAAGTTCGATACCAAGTTGTAGACAAAGAAAATAATTCCATTGGTTGGAAACGCTCTTAAAAGAGTTGGTCCCAAACCAGTGAATAGACTCCTTACACCTCCTGTTCTATAGCTTTTGACAAAACAATCTGAGAACCCCTTGTACATAAATTTTCCGTCACTGCCATCTGCTTGCATGCGCGATTTGATCACATCACAAGGAAAAGTGGAAGCCCAGGAGATCATTCCCGCAAGGCCGCCTGCGAGCATCGGAGCCAGCGTACCCACGTCGCCACGTGACTTCCTCTGTGTCAGCCAATCGAGGAAGATCTCGTACGAGGCAAAGTACACCACAAACCCAGGAATATCCCGAATCACAAGTGGAGACATGCCTTGAAAAATCCCTTTGCTACCTGCTGTCTTATAGATTTTGCGAATGCAGTCCAAACTGCCCCGATATCGCGACGAACTGGTTCGCTTTACTGTATAATAAAAGGACAAATCCAAAGACGTTAGAATCGGTGATTAATAAATACAGGTTCGAGTACATGTTTACAGGCAAATAAATAAAATAATAAATAAATAAATAAATAAATAAATAACCCGATGCATAAGTTTAATGCAATCACTCAACTTCGCTGTTTCCATCGCAGCTTTTTGGATCAAACGTTGATTATCAGCTGGACAAAAAAAAAGTTTTACAACAGGAGAAGCCCCTAAAGAATATCAGCTAAAGGAAGTCTTTTAAACCAGAAACTTATTAAAAAGGGAAGCCTTAGCCACACTGAACTGAGACGAGTTAATAACAATTTCCTGTAAGCAACTTAGAAAATCTTGGAAGAGCGTCTTGTTCTTTCTGTGGAAGCAAACTGCCCCTCTTACAATTGAGAAACTTTTCACTCGAAGTTCAATAAACCTTTTTAGCTTGTAAATTTTGTTTTCCCAATGTAGACCACGTGATCTTCCCAAGGGAATTTACCTTTTGTCTTTTCATAAATTATGCGTACATATGCACGTGAATAAGACGAAATTTCAAAGAAACAGTTCTCTAGGATAACATCACATGACCTACATTGGGAAAACAAAACATACTTTTTCAGCACAGCGCATCTACATGTATTTGTAAATGAGGGAGGAGTTCTATCGAAGCATCAACGCTTTGAAGTTGTTACACCTTTACCCTCAGGATTCATTTACGCTTAACAGCCATCTTCAAAACAGATAGCCCAGGCCTTTTTTAATCTGTCCGCTTTCTCCCAGACGAAATTATCAAAAGCAAGTTCCTCCTCTTCTGATTACCTTTCGTTAGTCTTTGCAGTAACCTGATGAAATTTGTTTTCTTTCGGTCGTTTTCATGATCGTCTTTTCGTGATCTTGAAGCGATGCAGTTCGTACTCCTTCTAATCCAGCCGTTCGGCCAAATTACTATTTCACTTCCAGCCACATCCACATCCACATCCCCAGATCCCACAACCTTTCATTTTCACTAATGTTTTCAACATTTTCAACTTTTAACTGTGTATACGCAATGGTAGGTAGGTAGGTAACTTTATTTTAACTCGGGTTGATGAGGCTGATTAGGCCCCTAGCAATACATGCTAATATGCCGCGAAAAGTATAAAAAAATATAAATATATATATATATATATAAAATACACGATCAATTAATGACTAACTAACCAACTAACTAACTAACTAACTAACTAACTAACTAACTAACTAACTAACTAACTAACTAACTAACTAACTAAATAAACAATCCTAAATCTTAAAATTATGACAGTGAAACACAGCAAACAGCACATCACAAATGCAACTCCCTCACAGCATTTCCGAATTCCTTAAGGGTTGTTGGTAAACGCAATTCATCTGGTAGGGAATTCCACACTTTGGCACCAATAAAATATGAAACTATGAAAATATGAAACGAACACCAATACGCAAATATGAAACTTAATCAGAGGGTTATCAAATAAATAAACCCCTTTCTGGCTTGCTGGTATATTGGAGGATAATGTCCTTAGCTGACAGATTGCATGTCCTCAAAAATTTCACAGTTGCCCTCGAAACTGATCATTCTTTGGACAATCTATCAGCTGCGTACATTATCCTCCAATATACCAGCTGCTGAAAGGGGTTAATTTACTTGAAGCCTCACTTCCAAAACTCAGGAATGGCTTATTTTGACACTTTCCAAGTCAAAAATCA
>JAEMWC010000165.1:660000-682500 GCA_016490735.1 Pachyseris speciosa | reverse complement strand
AGCCTGTGTAAATAAAACAAGTGGCATTAAGCTTAAGAGTGTACAAGGTGATTGTAGGGGTATTTGCCCACTCACAGTACCCAACTGGAAAAATTGAAAAAAAAAAAAACATTCATGCACTTTAATTGTAGTAATACAGAAATCAGACAATTAGGGTGAGTGTTTACAAAAGCATCACTCGTTTGCTTTAATAATAAAACTTTTCAGTTCAAATTTAATTTTGGGAAACAAAAACTTTTTATGTGACATGCACAGATAGAGAGACTAGATGGTAACTACACTGTACACTGTTGTGTAGTCAAAGGACAAAATGAATAGCTACCTGATATCAGTGACTTAATTAAAGTGCACCTAACACCAAACAATTTCTTTTCGCCAAAATAAATCTTTGCACTTGTTTGAAATGCACTGCACCTTTTTTTTACCAAATCTTGACTATAATAGTTGTTTTAACTTTTCATATGCTGTAAAAGTTGCAAAATCTGGCCATCATCTGTCCCGTGACCAAGCTTGTGAGTGGCTTGGGTCTATTCTTGACTTGACATCAAAAATAAAATAAAATATTTATGATGAATTTGTATCATTTTAAATATGTTTGGAGGAATCTTCATGCAATGAAGCACCTATTTATGCCAGAATTTTCGCAGCTCAGGTACCCCATGGTGCGTGGCAGGTTAATTATTAACTGAAGTGAAATCACAAACTTTTGGTTTTTTCCTTCTCATATCTGAAATTATGGCACAATTACGTTGAATTTGTTTTAAGTATTACATGTTGCATTGATCTAGTTTCGGGCCCAGTCTGAAATGAAATATTCCTGTCAAAAATGAACAATGTTACTTTCGGATTAATTCACCGCAATTGCAATAATTTTTTTCAAGACGAAGACAAACTCACTGATCGGGCCCGAAACTACATTGGTTCAACTACGAGTGATGAACATTCTTGCCAAATATCTCCGCCTTAAACAAAGTATTTTTCGAGTTATTTCATTTTCCCTGGGTCTTCATTCAAATAACCACCATATTGCTTTTCTTTGAACTGAATAGAAGAGATGAAGTGGTTTCCTCAGTGATTTGCATGTATCGGCTGATATTTAAGAAATCCTCGCCTCAGAAAATCCCAACACTTTTTGTTTCAATTCTTAGGATCAATTATTTCGCTTTTAGAAGAAATTAAGAAATCAGATTTCGAGTATATCACTGAGTAATCGTGCTAATCCAGTTTTCAAACAATTTTTATTAAATTACCAAAAGTGTATGCACCCTGCAACTACGTCCACTTAGGACCCAAGCAAAATTGTTAGCAGCTTGACTGATGCAGGCCTAACTTGAAATTTCTCTTATACATCAGAACTGTGTAACCAAAACACACTGCAGGAACATGTGACACCGATGGTTGTTTACTAATTGTAGCTAGAATAATGCCGCGCATCAGGAGACATAAAGGTACATCCGAACACTTTCGATATTTTCGTGGTTGAAGCTAGTCTTTTTCGCCTGTTGACTCGAAGAGGGTGATTCTCCAACCTGTTGCAAGCCATGGACTCCTTTCACACGAGTCTCTCCAATCAACAATATTCCTGTGAAGCAAGTGCTGCCAGTGGCAAAGCACGGTATTCTATAATATTCTTCACCTTTCTGAAGCACGGTTGGCAACGTTTCTTCAGCAAGCCATTGTTACTTTATCCCTTTTCCCCGAAAATATCTACCGGGTAGTTTCTAACGAAAACCATTTTATTACAACAACGACAAATATTATTTTTTGGGAGAATCTGCTCTGAAATCTTCCACGTCCTCTCTTTGCCACTGCTGTTCACAAATACGCACAGACATTTTCACTTCCGCTTAGTATTTCTTTGTTTTCCAATAGCCAATCATAAAAATTAAATTAATTCGAAAATCCTATGTTTCCAGAGCCCTTCGTTTCTCGTGCCAAGGCCCTACTGGCTAAGAGAAGCGAAAAGGGCTATGGGAACGAGAATGCTTCCCCGTGGGGTCGACCCCCGGGCCCACCAGGGAGATATGTGAGGGAATGCAAGGAGATGGATGGGAATCTTTGCCCGAGGGTAAGGAGGAAATCTTGACATTGCTTTACGATCAACAATTGGGGAGGGGGAGGGGGAATTCACAACTTTGAAAAGGATGTCACAGGGATTTTCAGCTGACAGACCTCACCCGGGGGACTTTGTCTTGTCAGAGATTCCCCAACCCCCAGGGAAATTCCTCAAGTTTGCTTGATTGATTTTACAACCCGCCTGGTTAGCCCGGTTGTCGACCTCACGGGGAAGCTAATGACATGTGCATAACGCCTATCGAGTGCCACTTGCCAGGGCCGGGGTGGAAACACGTGATCACTAACGTGGATCACACCACTCTAGTACACCATTACGGTGGTGCCGTTCTTCAAACGGAATGAAATTGAGTTTATGCGATCAATATTTCAGGCCAAAGACGAATAACTAAAAAAAATCATCTGAAGTTAAGCTTACTACCGCCAAGCTTAAGCTTATAACTTAAAATATAAAAATAAAGACCTTACCGGCAAACCAACCAGCGATGAACTCCTGGGCAATTTCCATCTTTTAAAGATATCATAGGAATATCTCTCATTCTCCCTCTTTGTCAGTATTTATTTTATGGACGGCTAGTTGGGGACAGACCGCCGTTCATGCCAAACAAATCCACCCAAATTTCCCTTCATCCATCGAAATTAAATTACATGTACGGCCGTGAGAGGACTGGAACTCCGGTATGGAACGCCTGGAGTATTTGACACGAGGAGTCTCAAAAGGAGGGAGCTGTGTGGCGGGATGTCGAAGGTAAATAGTAGTTTATACCAAATGTAAAGTATATTCTTTAGTTTTTAGTGAGCGAAATAACTCCTTTGTATCCAAGGTCTTTCTTACTTAGTGAAATTCCGAAATGCCGCTTAATACTCTGTAATGTGCGCGTGCATTCAAACAAAACGTGGATCGCACAAATAATTATAATGTGACAGACAGGTTTTACGGGTGTCGTCTTCCGGGAAGTCTTGTGTCCGTGCTCTACTTTCTATGGAACCATGGAAAACTATATATCACTATAAAGTTGAATAACTGAGGATTACGAAACTTCCGGCGTTGTTATTTATGTTATCAAATAGATAAGCGCTCAGACGTCTTCAAACCCAAAACTGCCAGCATTTAAGCTTACTTAACTGAATTACTCGCTCTTATCATAGTTAGTAATCTCCTCTACTAACTGTGCTCTTATGTAGCTTTATGTTAACATGTACAACCAAACAAACTGCACGATGTCAATCAAGAGATGATAAGCTGATATGTCAGGCTTTTTCTTACTTCCTATTGGTTTAGTAGAAAACTGATCCTAAAGTTAGACAATGGAAAATTTTTGTAGTCACTTTGGGCATTAACACGTCACAGAAAAAGTATTTGGAATTTCGTGAAAGCCTGAGAAAGTTTGAGGCACTAATATCTAAGGAACATTCTGACTAAATTTCATTGAAATCTGACAAATCTACATACCCTATTAATTTGAAGAGGAGGAATTCACACAAAAACAAAAGCCGTGTTTAAACACATCATTATGCATATGCTGCCGACCATTCAAACAAAAGGGGTATAGAATGGTAAAATCTGAGAGTTGCCAAGACGCCGAGACTCTCATTTAAAATACGAGACCGAGACTTAACTATTTTTCCAAATCTGAACCTGAGACATTGCAATTCCAAAATTTCAAGTGCGAGACGCCTTGATCTAGAAATCCGAGCACGAAACTTCCACAGAACATACTAGATAATTATTTCTTGATAAATCAGAACCAGTTGGTTTAATTAAAAACAGTCACAGGTAACACAGGAGGTGTACTTTGCTTGGATTTGTTTTTTTAGGCATCCATAGCCTTTTCTTCGATAGCCCAATGCTTCTTAGGCTCGTCCCCTCCCCCCTGCCTTTCCTTATTGTTGCTGACTTAAAGATTAACACGGCTCAGGAAACGTAAAGAATTGAAGGCGTGAATACGTAGCAGTACTTTCAACGAGCAACGGCTGAACCAAGGAGGGTAAATTGCCAAGGTAAGCATTCGATTCCGGATTGAATAACACACTATCTGCTTTTTCAGTGTACCAGTTATTGGTACTTGATCCAAATATTGTCATTGTCTCATTTCAAATCAATAATCATTCCTAACATTTTGTGATTATTGACTTTTATTGACAAATTAAACTAATCAATTGGCAAATATCGCCTTATCGACTAGCTTTCTGATCATCGATTTGTAACGTCCTGTGCAGAGCCTGCGCAGCAAGTTTCCAAGTGGGGGTATCACTTCGAATGCGTTAGTGCGAGTCAAGTCGGGGGAGGGGTCTGGGGGCATGCTCCCCCGGAAAATGTTTAAATTAAAGTCTTCTGAAATGGCTCGAAATGCATTTAAAACTAACATTACATGGTAAAAAAATATACTTTCAGCAACAAAAAGCAGTGTTTTAAAGAACAAGAATTTAATTGCCTTTTCGCTTAACTAATCATAACTTGCAATTTGTACTGTATCCACAAAGCTCAACTCGACATACGATTGCCCTTGAGACATTGTGGGGGAAGGGGGGGAGGGGCCTAACCCCTGCCCCCAGCCCCACCCCTGTGAAGTGCCTGCTGTGCCATTGCCCAAAAAGAATCAGTTTTGAGCATAATACAAGATTTTTACTGCTAGAAAGCGTCGTACATCAATTAACGAGCAGTCAATCTCAAGCCTACATGTTTCGCCATGGTGAAATTCTTGCAATGTTCAGGAAGACATTCATCACAACTATTTTTTGTTTGGTTGTTGTTTTAGGGCGAATCATTCAGACTAAACTTTCGCTTGGATTGCGAGACTGTGAGATTCAATTTCAAAATACGAGATTCCGAGACCCTCTTTATTTTTTACAAGCCCAAGATTCCGAGACTCTAGTTTCAGACGCCGAGATTCTGAGACTCGCCGAAAATTTGCTGAGACCCATCAGTTTTCAAGGACCATTCTATACCCCTAACAAAGCAAGGCATCTCCAGCAGCATTTGGCAAACAAAAATAGTAATTACATTTGCGAGAAAGCATTTAGCTTTATTGTTATTGTAGATTGATACTTTCATGATGGAAAAATTCGAGTCTCATGCTGAAAAGCCATTGGCTAAATAAAACTAGGAAATAAAAAAAAAAAACGGGTGAAAGAGGCAGATCAGGAAAGTGGTAACTCAAGCATAGCTGATCCTAATTTTGCGGCACAAAACGTCAAACACTGTTACTGCATACAGTAAATTGGATTATGACACCTATGCTCTTTTATGTTCACGCAAAACCTTTTTTTAAGATACATGTAGCTCGTGTTCTTTTTAACATTTTAAACTGCTGTTTTCAAGAAACTCTGCATCATGTTTGCATTTCAACAATAAATATTAGCTAAAAAAGTTGTTTGTTTGTTGTTGTTTATAAATAACCATTTTTCCCTTTCTGTAACCTTAAATTTCGTTGATCCGTAAGAACTTCACTTCAGGAAATCTACCATAAAACAACTTTTATTTTTGATGTGGCGACTCTTGGTTAGGTTGTTGCTGCAGTAACTGTTCAAAAGTTTAGATCTCTCGCTCAACAACTGGCATGGGGGCGGCAGAATGGCGGCAGATCAAATGGAATAGTAGGGTATGCCCACAAATCCAGAAATGAGGAATGGTAACATCCACCACCATTAGGTCTTGAGTATAGTACACCAGCCTAATGAACACCTAAAGCAACCTAAAGAACAGCTGCATGGGAGACAACATGCCAAAGGGATACCACGCAAACTGTGATTGATGACGGTTTGAGAAACGGGGAATGATCATACATACCTTTGAAAGGCCTAAGTAGACCAGTTGAAATTTCGGGTACTATTTTGCAATTTAGGGCTTAGCTTGGAGGATAGATTCTGGCTTTCTGTCATAATCTGACAAGATTGCACTTTATGAGAATGGTTCCTTTAAGAAATACTTTAACCTCTGTTTTGGTGAACAGTGCTCGTTAGGCCTGAGTTGGAATCAGTTCTGTATTGAGTTATTATGGTTAATGTATTATTCTTACAGCCAGTACTGTACACCTATTTTAGAAGTTCTTGCTCATGGAGAGTTAGGACAGGTATGTGAAACATTGACATAATAATTATGTTTTCATTTGTAAATAGGCAATTTCCTGCCAGAAGGCATTATTTTTTTCTATGAATAGCACTTAGTTGATGACTGTTGCTTGTACATTCAACTGCCCAGTTGCCAAACTCAATCCAATGATAGGGAGTTTTTCCCAAAGAATAAATAATGCATTAAATCATTTGCCCCCCATTTTTGTATAATAGTGACCAGTGTATAGTTAGAATAGTGTATTTTCAGGCCAAAAAGTCAATATACATTGTAATCCATGGCACTGTGCTCTAAGAAATTTTTTTTAGGAGCCCAAAACTTTGAACCTCTAAAATCCAGAGGGCCCAGCATAGTAATTTTGTACAAAAACTAAGATTTCCTTGTTGCCCAAGGGCAAAAGTAAGTGGCCAGGGACCACTGGGCACTGCTAGAGCACAGCCCTATAACCATTTTAATGTAACACACACAAAATATGTCAAGTGTGTATAACCTGTACTGCAGCTGGTTAAGTTTTTGTTTCTGTTCACATGCATGTAGCTCCCACAAATTCATGAACATATTTCTATCAAGAGTTGTAACTTCTTAATCTCTCAAAAGTTAATATTTACCAATGTACCAATGATATTTGTTACATGAATAATTCAAGGCTGTGCTCTAAGAAAAAACATAGGAGCCCAAAATTCTGAACCTTTGAAATTTAGGTAGGCCAGCATTTAAATGTGATGGAAAAACTACAATTATAATAACATGTAACATAAGATTACCTTTTCACCCAAAGGCAAACATAAGTTACCAGGAGCCACCCGGTGCTGCTAGAGCACAGCCCTGAATAACATTATGTATTTTTTACCTCATGGCACAGGAAACCTGTGCAGTCACTTTACTCTCAAATTCCTTTAGACTGACGTGAGATAATTGAAGGGTAAATTTAATGGTGGTGTATGCATTCAAATTATGATGGCTATGTAAAAGGGTGGGAGGGTTTGATCTCTGCTGTAAGTCTCGATCATTACTAAAATTCAATAATTATTGATTTTTTAAGCCCTAGCACTCAAGGGAATTGACTACGAAACACATCCTGTCAACTTGCTTGACGGCCAACAGGTGTGTAGTGTAGTGATCAAGATGAGTCCTTACTTAAACCAAAAAGCAAGCATGAAGATCTGTTAAGTGTCACATGCTATATTTCCCACACAAATTGCTCTGGTTGGCTGCATTTGCATTAACATATTGTCCATATTTACATCAGGTGCAAATATTTTTTTCCCAACTTCTCGGTGACTATTCAGTTGTTTTGAATTGTGTTTTTTTTTGGCTTGAAAGATCACAGTAAAAAGTTCATTTTTATGGAGAAAAAGGAAAATCAAAATTTTATACCCTAAATCTACATGGTAACCTTAATAAAGTAACATTTTTTGTGATGAGTGAAGTATTGCATTATGCCTGCTCTGTTGATAGAAGCTTTAAAGTCAGAAAATTTTAGGGCTTTTTGCCTCCAATTCATGTACCATTCTCATTTCTTAACCTGGGAGTGTAATCCTTACTGGTCAATGAAAGGACCGAATGAATGAAATGCTTATGGAGTGTGGTAAACTCCACCATTAAGCTCAATTACTGTGGATTTTCTCTTACTTAGCTTTCTGATGAGTACAAGAAATTGAACCCCATGGGTCAAGTTCCTGCTCTGGTCATTGACGGACATACCTTGGCTGATTCAGTAAGTTGGGGTGTCCATTATAAAAATATGTTATTGGGGTGCTGGTAGACTTTGCATCTTGATTAATGTTATCTAGCTTCACCGTCATTGTTACTGTCATCATCATCATCATCATTATTGTCATCCATAATAATCAACTTCATCATCATCACCATCATCATTATTCTTTATTTTTCTTTTTGCAGCTGAGCATAATGGAATATCTTGATGAAACCAGACCTGATCCACCACTGTATCCTAGAGATGATCCCTACAAAAGAGCACTGGTGTGAACTTATTTTCTTTTGACTGCAGTAATTAATCAATCAGTCAGACAGTGCCGTTCCAATTAAACCGGTGCTTTTAACATTCATATCTTGCATCTGCCAGATCTCTACTGCCAGAGGATTCTGCTTTGAGTTCCCAGCCATATGTGTAATTAATTAATTCAGCTTCAAGAAACTTTTTTTTTGTCTTGGTAATGCAGATGAAATATGACTCTATGTACAGCTGTATATACAGTTGTACCGACTGGTTAGCTCAGTTGGTAGA
This sequence comes from Pachyseris speciosa, assembly GCA_016490735.1. Taxonomy (NCBI): domain Eukaryota; kingdom Metazoa; phylum Cnidaria; class Anthozoa; order Scleractinia; family Pachyseridae; genus Pachyseris; species Pachyseris speciosa. Next base: position 674,107 of record JAEMWC010000165.1, on the reverse strand, counting down.
GCACCAGACTACCGTGCGGGAGGTCGCGGGTTCAAACCCCGGCCAGACCAACACTCAGGGTCTTTAAATAATTGAGGAGAAAGTGCTGCCTTTGTAATGCAAATGGTTAGACTTTCTAGTCTTCTTGAATAAGGACGATAAACTGTAGGCCCTGTCTCACAACTCTTCATAATTGATTCTGTGGGACGTTAAAGAACCCACGCACTGTTTGAAAGAGTAGGGGATGTAGTCCCTGGTGTGGTGGTCTATCTATACAAGAATGTGGTTATGGGGGAGGGATTTGCAGTTACGGGCCTTCAGTAATTGGCGCAAGCTGTTGTAGTGTCCCTGCCAGGTCTCTGGAGAAGCTAATAAAATAAAGAATGATTCTCAGGGGATCACAAGAGTCAAACTTAAACCAACTATTTTGTCTAAATTCATTTTCCAAATCAAATTGATATTCTTAAGTTATGAATGTGACCAATACATGTAGATCTTGACAGGCCATTCATGATATTCTATCCCTGAACTGAAATTTGACAAATGGTCACCTGGTGCAAAACTTATTTGGAAAAACAGAGTAAACTGTTTCCAAAAGAGGAGTGAAGAGCCATTCACACTCAGTTTTACCACATTCATTGCACAGTGAATTTAGCTAAGATATTGCATTCAGATTTAACTATGCTGCACCCACAATTCCTGCTCAGGTATTCCAAGGGAAACATTCGTCCAAGGAACAGGGAGTTGTCAGTAAGTGCCCCTTGCTGTTAAGTAGAAACTCACACCAAACAGTCACCAGGGCACTTGGAGTTAATTTCTGATAATGCAACGCCAGCAGATCTGTTTATTGGATCAGTTGCTATTGGATTCCCATGTGACCTCAATGCCGCTAGTTTTTCTTTGCCAGGTGCGTCAAGTGAGTTATTGCATAGCCAGTGGAATTCAACCCGTCCAGAATCTCCCAGTCCTTAAATACCTTGGTGATGAGAGGAAGGCTGAGTGGGGACACCACTGGATCGATAGAGGATTTAAAAGTATGTTCCTGTTTTAAGAAGTGATTATTTTAGTTGCAGAGTGGACATTATATGCCAATTACTGCCTATTTGTAGCCCTTTGGAATCTGTTTCTAGGCTACTTGGTCAAAATTGGTCTGCAAACAGGCCTGCTGCTTGGTAGGGTACATTGGGTGCACAAGAAACATTGTCAAGGCTAGAGAGGTGGGACATTGCTTGGCTCTCTCAGTTTTTTTTTCTCAATCATGTGTGCTTGCTGTGCCCAGTACCTCAATAAGAATTTGATCGTCTATATTTAAGAGGAATCCCATTACCAGTGTAGCTCAACTATTTGGCAGACTGTCGGATCCGCGGGTCGTGTCTGTTTCACTGTGAATGGATTCTTTCACGTGCATTGAGGTTTTTATTTTTTAGCAATTTAGAACAGATATCGGCTTGAAGCTACATGAAAGCGGTTAGTTCCCGGCCCTTCATTCGATTTTGCCACGGAGTCGATGGCAATTTTGCAGCGTGTTCACCTTGAAATTAAAACAAAAAACACCCAACGCAGACATCAAACTCGATGACGCTTCGGTTTGGCTTCGCATCGATCGTTGCGACGAGCAAACTTTTCCAAATAGCGCTTTCTTGAGGCAAACATTTCTGTCATGGATTCGCTTAATAAAAAGTTTTAGGGGAAACAACTTCAGGAAATTACTTTTCGGAAAGAAATGTCGAGCAGCCTTGCAAATTTGAGCGGCTAAACTTTTTTCCGTAATGGCGGCCGGAGATCGAGAATTTCCTCATGACAAACTCTGGTGAACATACGAATAATAACCTGAGATGACGCCACGTACGATTAATAACCGTGCTTTCTACGATTATTAATCGTAACTTGCACGCATAATAACCGTAAGTGACACCTTTCCAGTATAATAACCGTAGAACACCGCATTGTACGGTTATTATACTGGTTTGACGCGAATAGTACGTATAATAACCGTACAATAGCATATAGTACGGATATTATCCTGTGCTCCAAAAGTATTTTGACACTCCAGAAGTAAATTGACACCTGTTCTATGTGATTTTGCTAGCAGTGAAGCTACAATTTTCAGTTGTAGGCTTAAATGCAGCTGAAGTGAGCCAGTTAGAAGTACAGGCTGTATAGGCCATTAAAAAGTGACTTCTTCTCAGCCGAATGCTGGACCCAAATAACATTGCACATCAGATATTTTATTTATGCTATTATGCTAGGTGTGGACTTTTATGCTGTTTTGTGTCCATTTAAGGGAAAAAATGTTTTGAATAGCTTGTTGATTTTTTTTTTCAGACTTAGAGAAGATCTTGGAGAACACTTCTGGGAAATATTGTGTTGGGGATGAGGTACATAATTATACAGTATCATACATTGAAACACTTGCCCAGTGCTAATTACATGTATGTCTTGTATTAAACATACATATACACTGTAGCCTAACTAACAATTTTCAGGTGAGTTTCTGGTCATTTGTCTCAGTCCAAATTGTTCTTAATTCACTCCACTTTGGCCTATGTACTGGCTATTTCTTTGGAAATTTAGGTCCGTGCTTATTTTGTGGCCCAAAGCCTAGAATTTGATGAATTAGTGTATGTCTTTTGCAAAAAAAAAAAAAACTCAAGAAACAGATACAGAAATGATATGATGCATGGCTGATTTATTTTATTTGGGCTTGGAAAAAAAACAAACAAACAAACAAACAAACAAAAAACAAAAGAAAACAACAACAACAAAAAACATCTGCCATGCATCACTTCGGTTGGTTCCGTTTTAGGCAAATAAAGTCAGAGCCTAATTCTGCAAATTTAGGCCTTCAAATCACAAAATAAGTTGTGGTCCTTTGTTTCTGACGTGATAACCACTCTGTAGGCCCAAGGGGGCAAAATTGACAGAACTTTGAATTTTAAGGCCAAAATTGTCTCTTGCGCCCGTTTTACACCAGTCCTTCAACATAGGGGTTAATGCTCACAATTTTGAACAGATTACTGATCAGTGTGTGCTGGAAAATGTCTGTGCACCAGATAAAGATAACGTTTGTAATTACTTTCAAATCTGTTATCTAAAATGCCCTGGGGTGGGGGAGGGGGCACTAGAAAAATTGGGTGGGGGTGTGCGGCCCGCTTCCTGAAACCCTTGCCCTATTTCAGACAAAATCTGGGATCTTCCCGACCCTATTTCAGACCTGACCAAAAATTCGATACCCTATTTCAGACCCTATTTCGTGCAAGCGGTTGGGATAAACAGAATTCGAGAAGGGCTTTTGTTGATGGCCTTATCACCTAATGATGAAGAAGTAGCTTCTTCTAGAAAAACGTACCCAATTCAAAACTAGAGTGCACAAAGCATACCCTACTTCAGACCCAAATGGTCAAAATCGATACCCCAATTCAGACCAAAACGGCTAAAAAAAACTATACCCTTTGGAGCCACACATACCTATATAGCCCATATAAGGGAGTACCCCACACCCGCCCTCCTGGGCTAAAATCCCAATTTCTGCAGGCGTGAACAGTGTCATTTCATAGCATTCAGTTCAAACTGTTGTGTGAGTTGTACTTACAGTGTACCATTCACTTGTGCTTCAGGAAGTTTTGTTTTGTTTTTCAGATTACAATGGCTGATGTATGTCTGGTTCCCCAAGTGTACAATGCAAACAGGTAAGCAAGCCAAAAGGGGGGATTTGAAAACAAGCAGTCGGCGGTTGGAGTTGTTTAATGAAGTTGAAGCAACAACTCTCAGCAACATCTAACACGACGTTGGACCTAGACTTGCCACAAGTCGACCTCTCGAGTCTAACACCAAAAAAGCCAAGAGGAGCGAGCTTTTTAGGCCGCGAAGCGGCTGAGCGAGCGACGAAGTGGCGAGAGGTCGACTTGTCTCGCTTGAAGGGTTTTCATTTGCGTGTCGCGCCAAAAATGGGGAGTGGCATGACTAGCATTTGAAAAAGAGCATCCGTTTTAAGGGTGTGTTCCTTTCGGCGAATCCAAAAATGGATTTTTGATCCGAGATTCACCAGATTTGGCGATGGAATGGAACGCAAAATCCTAAAAAGGATTTGCAACTATGGCAACCTCGCATTTTCATACTTTTCTGCATATTTGAATAAACGACTGTTCGCAACCTTTTATAAGTACTTTGAGAAAATTGGTAGGACTGAAACAGGTCTGTAATTTGAAAGTAAACTTTTGTCACCAGACTTGAACACAGGAACAACACGAGCCAATTTCGTTTGTTATGAATCAGTAATTAAATTACGCAGGCAGGTAGTACTATGGCTTTTATGATAGAATACATGTCTAAACGCTCTTATTTGCACATTTAAGAAATATTTGACGCTGCAGAAATGAAAATAAACGGATACTTCCCTGGAACGCTGTTTCACATGCACATCGCGAAGAAAAAGCAATGGCGGCGCCAAAGGTGACCGTCACGAAACGCACTCTTGACAAAAAAATCCGCTGGTCAATAACATTAATTTCAAATCCAATGCCAAAGGAACGCAACAGATCACAAATCCGAAAATCTGGATTTAGAATCCCGGATTTCAAATCCAGTGAATCTTTTCCCAGAAAGGATTCATTAGATTCAAAATCCAGATTTGGATTTGCCGAAAGGAACGCAAAATCCATTTTTAGATCAAAAATCTGGATTTGGATTCTCCGAAAGGAACACACCCTTAATATCGCTTTCGCAATCGACCCCACGTTGGAATTTCAAACGCAAGTCACGTTTTGTTGCTCATAATTACTTTGATTGACAAATTTATCCTCAAGGGTCCCAGAGATCTACTCTGATTGGTCTAAGCGCATCGACCCGTTTTTGGGTCGCTAAACTTGGCGCCAATCAAGTATGAAAAGTCCTTCGTCCCGCGCCCTATTAAATAGGACGAAGGACTTTTTCGAAAGTTTATGTTGGACCCAACAGTGTTTGATGTCGTTGACCAACAATGCACTCGCGGGGTTACCAAGCTGGTGGGCCATTTATGGAAAATTCGTTAGTTATACATGTTGCAATCACACATTTTTTGGTGAATCCTAGGTCAGGTAACAATACCTTCTCTGATCTTCATTGTTTTGTGTCTAAGGGCGTATTTTTTTCGGGGGAAGGGGGCTATTCAGGAATACGAATGCTCGAAATAGGCGGTAATCGTGTTTTTGTTTCGTTTGGTTTGTTTGTTTGGTTTTTTGGGTGGAAGGGGAGAGGGGGACCTACTGTCTGCTCCTGAGAGCAGAATGAATGAACAGAATATCGTATGCTCGGAAGACTCACTCAGAATATGCGTTTCTCTTGGAAAACTTTCGGTGGAAATCGTGCGAGGTCCTCCAAGCCGCTGACGTGACATTGGAAGTCAGGTTCAGGTGCTCGGTCCAGACTATTCCGCGCGCTGTTCTCAGGTCACTTCCGCCTAGAGTACGTCGTTTTCAGAATACTGTACATTGATGCGTTTGTTTGGAAAACCTTATTCCACATATTCTCTCATTCCTAAACTGGAACAGGGATATGCAGAATACTTCCAAACAAATGCGCTCTTAGTTGTTCTGCTTTCCGTAAAATAATTAATATTACTATTCACCGAATTGGAGGTGAATAGTGGTGGATATTCACCAAGCCGTAAAGCGGCGAGGTAAATATCCACCACTTTCACCGACACCGAGGTGAATAATTGTTTTAGTATATACCACAGAAGCAGATTAATTAGCGGACCAAACGATTACTTTATGTGTGGCAATATACAGTACTTGTAAACGGTCGGAAATTGTAAAATCTCGCGCGCCGGCTGCTCGGAGGTGAATAGTACTTGCTAATCACCTCCGAGTTAAGCAATCAGAGCGCGCGAAAAGCACTATTCACTTGTGTGGTATATGCTAATAACAGTTACCGGTATAATTTGACTCTTTAACGGCATCAAAACTCACACGCTGCCTTTCTCTCAGGTTTAAAGTTGATATGTCCCAGTTTCCACTGATATCAAGAATCCACGACGCTCTGGCTCAAGTAGAAGCTTTCAAAGTTGCACATCCCTCAAAACAACCGGACTGCCCTGAAGAAATGAGGGCGTGACTTAACTGCCTACACCTTACAGTGAACTGAGAGTGGGCTAGGTTATGGTAATTATTATGTAAGACAAAACTGTGAACCATTCCACCTGAATCACCTCTAAAATATTTTGTTCAAAGTTGGGTACCAGTTATTCTGGCATCCTCGCGTGCAGCTGAACATGGCAAACGCCACCAAAAGAAGATAATTTCTCGTCTTTAATTTCAAATCAAACGCTAGGAACACATTACACAACTCTAGGAACGTAACAGTCAGCAAAATCATCCGTTACTTAGGGCGCGTTTTTTGGGGACTCTTGGTTATTTCTTTTCCGGTCAAGATGTTAAAGAACGCATATTCTGAGCAAACTGAGCATCTGAACATAACTTCCGGTGCCAAGTCACAGGCTCGGCTGGCCGACTTTCCCGCCAAAACTTTCTCGATAGAGCGCATACTCTGCGTATTCGGAGTAAGTCGTATTCGGCTCATACTGCTCATTCTTTTGTTGGGAGAGAAATGCTTGTCTGTTCATTTCAAACACAGAGTAGGTTCCAAAAGAACACAAATATCGTGTATTCCAAGTATTCCTACATGTATTCCGGAACAGTCCCAAAAGTTGGGCCCTTAGTAAGGTAAAGTATTCAACGAAACCAAATATAGTAATTTCTTTCCGAGGGCTTTCAGGTGGATTGCACAGAAAGGTATTCGAATGGGTAAAGGCAGTTGTACACGGTCTGATGTTCAATCGAATAGACGAGTCAAATGAACCTGCAATAAATAAGACCAAACGTGCTTTTCTGTAATTTTGTTTTATTGTCATTGAAACACTGCTTGGAGGTAAAAACTTGAACTTTTCCTGCAGCCGCAATTTAGCGCGAGTTTTGTCAATGTAAATAATGTTAATCTTCCAGCAGCAAGTGAATGCGTTCATAACAGACCCATTCACCGGTTGAAAGGCTGACGTTGGCCCAGTGTCCATCTTTTATTGCTGTCGGCCTAGCGTAGTGATTTAAAGGGGCAGTGTCACGAGGATTTTGCTGTTTTAGGTCAATTCTGTGCTAAAATCATTACTTTGAGGCTTTACTCATAAACAAAATGCTTTTGTAAAGCTACGACGAAGATATCAAATGAATGTTATCAGAGGGCTAACCATAATAAATTTCTTGAGGATTTTTTGAAGACGTAGTTGCATCAAAACTTGAAAAAATTGGCCAATTTTTTCAAGTTTCAATCCTTTTTCATCCTTGCCATCCGTAGCAACAGGTGACAGGAAACAGTTTCAGTACCTTCAAATAGTCTTTAATAACAAAACTAGACCATTATTTTTGGAAATCAATTGATGCGAAGACACCTTCTAGCTTTTAATAAAGTTGCCAAATAGCGTGACATTGCCCCTTTAAGTCCCGTTCAAACGTAACCGTTGTTGATCGTTTTATTTGAAAAGGATTTTATTTACCTTGTAGACCTTCTGTACCATTCATACCGGGGGAAATGCTCCGAAAACAAATATTTTTAAACCCTTTTCAAAAATGGAGATGTGTGGAGACGGTGATGTTTCATGTTCTTGTCCATAGCAAAAAGGATGCTGTTCTAAAATAATGACGTAATAATATAGAGAGCATTATCGGGAAGTAGCGTTTTCAATCGTTTCCAAAAGTTTACGTGCAGACAGCAAACAAATGCATACGGATACAAGTGGACGAAAAACAAACAAAAAAACATTGCGTTTTCAAAAATCTGTTTTAGATAAAAGCGATCCAAATCGCACATATGGACGGGATCTTAGACTTAAAAGGCTACCTGCCCGGTAAATCGAAGTGCTTTGGCACACAATGCTGTGCTTGCGTCGTTAATTACAAGAAATGAACTAACGAGAATATGCTCGTCAGCAAGAAATACCGATGAATAGTCGAGCCTTACGAGACAAGCCCTGCTTGAGTCAGCTGCATTCCACTAAAGGATCTGTTTAAATGAATCGACCTTCACCACGCTTAGAATTAAGATTTGACTCAAGAAGCGCTTTGAGAACTCTGCCACTTTCGTGAAGTTTTGCTGATTCCCTTCCATAACTTTAGAGGGATGTTGTCAATGCCTAGGTTGTTAATTTGCGTTTTAAACTGATTTACTTTTTTCTGTTATCGTTTTCATTTACTATGATTATCTCATCTCCTGGCTTGTGAATAATACGTTGCCTAGCAACGGCCGTCACTCTCGTGATCGAACCATGGATAGTGAGCCCCGGGTCACCAGACTCTTTTCCAGTCCTTACTCTGTGGATCCAGGCTTTGAAGAGTGGTTGTTTTATGCACTTCACGTTTGCGGGCCAATCGCATTCTCCCGTGTTGTAGTTGTATCGTAAGGTTTTGGGACAGTTTTCCCTCTGTGTTTCTCCCTTGAAACATGTGTAGTAACCAGAACAGTCATATGGGTCAGCGTAATTTCCATTGTGTCTGTCCAGGCAGAAATCATTATCCACTGTTACAAGGAAACAAACGTGCAATTTAGTACTCAAATCTCTGTATCCTATAAGGATATTATTATAAGACTGGCCTTTTCTGACTGGAGTATTATTACACAACGCCTGGCTACAGCTACCCACAACACGTGTCCAAGCATCAAGTATCAGCAGGGTAAATTTAAGCTCATGGAATGTTACTGATACAAATTCTTGTAACTCTTTCCTTTAGTAATCCGTCCCTCTACTCCCATGTTTTTTTATTTTTTATTTTTTTTTTATTTTCACTCAAACGACTGAGATTGAGGCTAACTCGATAACCTCGATCGCGGTTCTATTAGCCTCCATGCACAAACTATACGCTACTGTCACCTTTAATTGTTATATATGTATTTCTTTTTTTTTCTTTTTTATGCTAATATTGTAATTTCAAAATTTAAGTGCAAAATAAAATGAAATGAAGTGAAGTGGAATCTTTTTCCCAGACGCTATAACGATGTGAATCATATTTACCAGCAAATGTCGTGGATCATCTTTAAATAGTTTAGAGAATGTTCTTAATTTATTTTAAAATTATTAGAGTAGCATGTGGCCGGCCCCAGGGGGAGGGGAGAGGGGAGGGAGGATTAGCCGGCGTAAAGTGTAAGAACGAAGCTGAGGGGGGAAAGGACTTCCCTCTCACTTCCGCGCTCCCTAATATCCTCTTCCCTCTCCTTTCGATGTCGCCACTACTGTTGTAAGAGCTGCATCCACACAAATGCTACCATTGTCTGTTTTTATTGCACTGACACCCAACGATGTCACGTTACAACTGGTACCTCTGCTTTTGCTGCTAACTGTGATAGCAGTAAGCAGCGGTAGCAGTCCTTGGAAATGTGTGGTGCATATATCCCTTGGGGAAGGTTAAACGGATTGCACCACTGCGCACTGCTTCGTATACCACCGCTCAGAAATGGACTCCGATATCTTTTTCAAACAAGCTGAGATCCCTTAAGCACTTAGCGGGGGTCTGGAAAGCCAGAAAGTCGCCGATTTCATCTCGATTGCTTGTCGCGCACTCGTAGACGCAAATAAAAAAGAAAGGGGAAAAAACCGAAACGCTTTCGTGAACACAAAGCTGTTTGTATATTACCTGTGTTTTCGTTTGCGTTGCTCTCAGAATTGATAATTGCTGGTTTCGCCGTGTCTTCTGTGTTGTCAGTGTTGTTTTCAGCTCTTGTGGTGGGATCTACAAGGAAACAATTTGAGGTTTTCTTATTAAACCAAGTTTCTTTAAAAAGTCAGTTTATTTGAGAACGTGATTTGTTGTGATTGCTCCTTTCTTCCATGTTCCACACTTTTAATAACCTCTTGCCTATCCATTGAAATAATTTGAACGTCTTAGGAAAAGAACGTGCCAGAATGTTTTAGCAAGTATTTTGGTTTCGACAGCGAAATGGCACACGGCCGCAGGTGAGTCAGTGATGTTCATTTTACATTTTGATTTCGTCTGTGATCTTTTACTAATCAGATCCAAGGCAAAATGAAATCTAATCTTTTTATACAGTATGCTGATTCCCGTGCGTATTTTTATTCGCTATTTTCTATGAACTATTCAAGGAAAGACTCTTAGATGACATCTGTTCATTAGATGACGTCAGAAATTACGTCTCATAGACGATTTCTGCTTGTCAATGACACACCCATCTGTGGCTCATGTCCAACTTTTAAAGGGTAAACTTTATTTTGCCTGGGTGGCCCATTCAGCAACGAGGCTGATATTCAGGGGGTCCCTGGATTTAAAATTTAATACTTAAAAATACAAGACATCGTGATAATTTAAAAATACAGAATAGAATTTAAAAATACAAGATGTAAATTTAAAGATACAAGCAACAGTTGTCCTTTTGTCCTTTCTGGGCTAACTGACGACAAAATGTGGCCCACCATATATACTTTGCCAGTTTGTTGTGTTAACCACATTTTGGCATCAACATGCTATTTATCGCTGAACAAACGCACGTCAGGAAACATGGAGTTTGTTAAATAGATGGAGAAAAAAATGCTCTTTTTTGATTTCGTCGAAAAAATGTTAGCCATTTCCAAACATGGAACAACGTTCATTATGTCGGCCCACACCATCCCGTACGTAAAAAGGGATAGATTCAAAGAGATTATATTCTAAAGACTTAATTTTTGCTGTATAGTGCCAGCTTCGCAATCAGCTAGTACAAAGGGAGATTAAAGGTAAGCATCATTTCAATCTGTTCCCGCATTGCATTATTATTATTGCGTTGGTCCTCCGCAACCAACTTTTTTTTGTGAGTGAGATGTGTTAACACCACCAAATCAAGTCCACTCGATCTTCCTTGAGTGGTTATTACCTACGTCTACTTCAAACTTGTAGCCTATGGAAATTTTCACCCCGAGAATATTTTATGAAGCTAAAACAACCGCAGCACCAACAACGACTGTGTAAATATTCCAAAATTTAGCAACTTGAAATCCCACTCAAAATACAGTTCAACAAACCAGTGTTTTCTAACATTCACATTATGAGGGTATACCGACAAGCGAACAGGATTCATTTGCTCATTCTTATTCAGAAAGCAAACTGTTATTTGAGCCTTAATGCAAACGTAAATGCGTTCCATATTAAAGCAGGCTGAAAGACAAATTTAGCCAACTTAGGAACTAAGAAGTCGACAAATGCCCTTTACCTGAAATCGAAATCGGTTTGCCGTCGTGTGCCTCCTGTTGACGATGAATTGGAGTCGCCGCTGGCTTGTCGGTTTGCAGTGACCCAGCTGCAGCGTTCTCTGCCAGACGACATGGAAAATTGTATGGTGTGTCGCATGTTTTCAACATCGCATTAAACACCATTCCTTTGAGACAGTATCTCTTTGTAGCTTGTCCTTTCAGACACTGGAAAAATGCTTGGCAATCGTTGGGATCCTCGTAGAAACCGTCAAATTTGTCATTGCAATAAGTGTTATCCACTGAGGAAGAAAGAATGGTAGATAATTTGTTCAAATTATACTCGGTAGCTTTGCCTTTCAATGGGCGTTCAATTGCTAGAGTACAAAGGGTAGCAGACACTCGATCGCGCAGATACTTTGCCGATTGAAACTAGCCTCCAACACACGCAGTTTACTAAAGGGCCCCTTTGTAAAAGAGAATTTAGGAAACGAAACACCATTACAGTGACGTTACTCAGCAAAACTGCTTTAATCTCGCATGTTATTTTAAACGCGATTCTTTATTTCTCTGTACATTAATTTGTTTCGTGATATGATTTCAACCTTCCCCTCCTTCTTTCTTTGTCTTACCCTTAATTTCTTGCGGGCGGTGACTTGGTAAGATATGGATCAGTAGCAGTAGAAAAAACAACAACTATAGACGACAAAATACGATGATGATGACGATGACGATGACGATGACGATGACGATGATGGTGGTGGTGGTGATGGTGATGGTGATGGTGGTGGTGGTGATAATGATGATGATGACGATGATGGTGGTGGTGTTGATGGTGGTGGTGTTGATGGTGACAGGAGCTCATCATGATGGGCTCCTGATGGTGATGATGGTGATGGTGATGACAATGATGATGATGATATAAATTATAGCAATGATTCATAAAGAGGCTCAAAGTAACACGGAGATGGTCTGTTAACAACAGCTGATTGCAGCTACAATCGCAGTACGACAATAAACGACGACCTGACGAAACCTTGCTTACGCTGCGCGCGGGGCACGACTACGATATTAATCGTGCCAATAGCGACAACGAGTACAACACCATCAAAAATCACAACAATGACAAAGATAGAAGGAAAACTGACATACTTTTAGCTTCAGGTTTAGATTCATCACCATCTTTCCCTGTCTGAGGCTTTACAATCTTGCTTGTTACTTTCTCTATGCTTTTGCTAGTGGTACTAACAATACTTCTCTGCTGACACGGAAAATTCGTAGGATTGTCGCACGTTTTGAGAATAGCATTGAACACCTGCCGTCCCGGACAGCGATTCCTTATAGTACTTCCTCCTAAACATTGGTAATAAGCTGCACAGTCCTTGGGGTCGTTGTAAGATCCGTCAAATTTGCCTTTACAAAATGATTCGTCCGCTGAAATGGAATGGATGAGAGAGTATAAGCTCGCATCGTCTTAACGCACTTCCCCAAGCAAAGCCCATGAAGTCTTGTGTACTGCGTGAGGGATTTTCGATGTAAAGGTTACAGACTGCCAAAGATTTCCCGTATCCGGCGACGATGCGGACCTCTCCAACAATTTCTGGAGGCCCGAGGCTGGTCGAAATGTCAGAATTGTTCTGAGAATGATGCCAAAATTTTAGTTACAAATGTTAGATATCATTAATTATGGAAGCAAAGCCAGTGTTTTGGCATCACTAACTTATGAGATAATTCCATGAACCTTTCCATCCGAATGTTAAAATTAAATTTGCATTTGAAATACAAATTTTTGATCTGTAACGATAGCAATATCATTTTCAATGCATTTTTTTGAAAATACTTTCGTTGGTGTATATTGTCATAAGCGCACATTTACGAGTTTTTATGAACTGGTGTCAAAATGTCGTTCCCAATCTCTCTGCGAGAGTAAAATGCAATATATATTTTAACCATGTTCAGCGAAGGATTTTAGCGTTTTGGACATTGACTTGGCTTGCGATTCCTAGCTAGCTGACGGAATAAAATGGTTTCAAACGCAGGGATTCATATTCATTTTTCGTCCGAAAGTCGTCAGCTGGGCAAGTATGCGAAATGATATAATTCCCTGGCAAAATATTGCCCTTGCAAAAGTGCAGAATTATGAAAAGAACGGTGACAAAATTCTGTGTAACTGGCCATGGAACATTTCCTTTTTAACTCGTGGATACGCGAAGGAACGAGGAACGAGTTATTGTGAGCACTGCGTGTCACTCACTCACTAAGGTGTAGACACACTTCGTAATTAGTCGGCTCCGAACGAGAGCACTCGGCACATCGATCGTTCCCGAAGGTCGCTCCGATCAAAACTCACTCCAGCTCAGCGTGCATTTTCCGATTTTGTAGCTTTTACAGGACGATTAGGTATCTTCAGGTGGACTGAAGATGTTTCATATGAGTTCTCTAGCCAACTTGGGTACTGGATTTCACTACCTTTGTCTCGTCCAGGCGCTAAACATGACGAGGAGATGATCATTTGGTCTTAACGATCGACCCCGCAAGCTCACAGGGGGTATTATAAATTCCAGCTTTCTGGAAAGTGACCTGAAAATGAGTAAATCTCATGCCAATGTGGTACGCTTTGATGAAAATGAATAATATTTGTCAAACATATCGAACTTACATCGAATCGAAGCGAATCGAGGACTTCTTGAACTTAACATATTGACAAACATTGGCACAATTGACGAGTTCATGATGCGAAACCAAAGAACTTTTGTGGTCAAACGAGGACAACAAGCATTGCTTCGATCCAAGACTAGTGGTTCCACATTGGAAGGGAATTGCTGACCCACACAGACACCTTTACTTAGATCCAGACAAGGCTGTGTTCTAGCGGCTTGCGGCGCCCTGAGCGGTAAAACGTTTGGGTAAGGGCGACTACGAAAATTA